>JASEVX010000009.1:9048994-9104264 GCA_031761405.1 Serripes groenlandicus | reverse complement strand
CAGAATTGTCGTATGAGGGAGAGGGTTAAAAAAAAATCTGCTGCTGGAAAGTTGAGCAAGGGTTTATCACGGGCAATCTTTTCATAATGCTTTGCTCCTTTTCCAACAAAAAATAATGACAAAACTAGTTCCTAGACCTAGTTCATCTTTCATGCAAATGTTTTCAGTTTCGCAGGGTCGATTTTAACACATTATGCTAATGAAATGGGTGGTAGAGAAAATTGTCGTATGTCGCGCCACAAACAAGAAATACATTATTGTTTCCACACGGACACGTTTTAAAAGAATTCATTGATGTGTTCGGCTAACAATAAAAATAATGGTTGGGCGATAAAATAGGATAAATTGACTTTTAACTCTCGATTTAAACGAATGATTAAGTGGCTACTCCATGATGCTATTGACGCCAGCTATATTTAATAGCCAGCGATTTTCGAACACTTAAATAACACCCTTTAGTTTAAACTTATTTAATTTACATCGATTGAGAAACAAGCTTTAAGCATATATCAATCACGCTCGGTGTCTGCTTCCTGGAGACATAACCAGTCCTAGTGCTGTGTGTGGAAACACCCAAAAGGCATAACCCGTTCGGGATTCAAACCCGGGACCTTTGGTACGAAATGCCTTCGCTTTTCCACTGTTCATTTGTTCTGACATCTCAGGTATATAGATATCTTATTTCTACAGTAAGTCTTATTGCTTATGAACTGGAATGTGACAGGAAAACTAGTACGCGTTTGGCGTTTATATGATAACCAGAGAAAAAAAGTATATTGCTCATGAACAGCGTTCTGTAATGCCTTTGCAACATTATCGAGTGTTAATTGTATAGATCAGATATCTTTATCAATCGATTAATTTGTTATATATTTATAAAATATTACTTGAAACATATTTGTTTATTTTACTATGATCATAACGTTAATCGTGAATGGATTATTAAACAAGTCGATGGCTTGGTGTGAAACGGTTGTAACTAAAATTGGATTAATCACCTCGCCATAACGTCTTTAAACGCGTTAAATCATTTTTCTTGGTAAACAACGGAAATTTAGGTGCCATTGCTCTTTCTGAGCAAAGGCACATAAATTTGCATTGTTTACAAAGGGGTCAAAATTGACCCTAAACCAAGATTTTCAAAATAGGTTTTTAGTTACAACCGTTTCACGCCAAGCCCTCGAAGGTCTCTTCGTTTTAGTCATTATGTCATTATGCTGATCCCCAGTAGATCAGTCGATAGCGACGCGGGCTGTCAATCCAGGGGTTGTGAGTGCGAATCCGACCGCGGCAAACATTTTGTCTGACGTTGGACAAAAGGTAATTCGACAAGCGTCATTCGTCATCCACCATTGGTATAACGGTCTATGTGGAAAATCTGCCAGTTGCTTTGAAAGACTGCTGTTTAGAGTATTGGCGTGAAAAGGCCAGGAAATACATGGTTATTTAACCCTTTCCCTCATGTAGACGCTTTCTGACGCCTCTGCAGCAGACGGCATTTTGAAAACATAGTGACAAAAGAAGAAATTGCTCAAAACGAGCAATTTCTCCTTTTGCCTCAATGTTTTCCACTTTTAGTCATAGGTTTTCGATTCAATTATAGAGACTTTCTATGTTTTGACAAAATATGTCCAAAGTCGTCTGCTGCAGAATTGTCGTATGAGGGAAAGGGTTAACTGGCCGCCGTAATATGGCTGAATTTGTTTTGAAATCGGCGTTAAACTGTCGATGACATAGAACGTGCATTGACACGGGAAAATATGCCTTCGGACACACGCAACCAATATTGCCTTAGATTGGCCACATGGATTAAGAACTTCGTAACATCTTTGTTCATTATCAAGTCAATATATGTTTTAGTAAATAATACAACGACAAGATAGTAGGAATATACGGAACGACCTTACACTAGACTCTGACCAAATGTCCAAATGCCCATTTACATTTGCCAAATATCGATGTTGTATTATTGCACATTTGTAACTTCGAATACGTACAATAAAAGAAAGGATCGATCATTGCAAAACTAGGGAAGCCCCCATACAAACTCTTCAATTGTAACATATATAACATCTACAACCGAAATATCATCGAAAATCCATGAAAGAAAGGACAGACCATCGAACAACTACAGAAAACTCCATCAAACCTTATCAGATATTATAGTATATAACCGAAATATCGTTGAAAAAATAGTCTTGTAGTGAATACACTTGAGTAAATAAAGCAAACTATCAACTTTAATTGTTTCAGTTGTTTTCTCTTATTTGTGATGTCCAATTTCTAAATGTTCAGCTTTCAGTTTAACATGCTCCCACATGTCGATGCATCTGCTGCAGATGACTTTTGAAAACACTGTTGCAAATGGAACATTTCTATAAAATTATTTGCCGAGCCCCGGTAGCTGAGTCGGTAGCGACGCGGGCTGTCAATCCAGGGGTTGTGAGTTCGAATCCCGGCTCGGCCAACTTTCATTCCGACGATTGACAAAAGTCAATGCGACATGCGTCATTCGTCTTCCACCAATGGGCTAAGTCTATGTGGAAAAGCAGCCAGTTGCTTGGGAAGATTGTTGTGTGGAGTACTGGTGTGAGAAAACCAGGAAATGCATGAGTAGGTGAACTGGCCGCCGTGATATAACTGAGAAATTGTTAAAAACGGCGTTAAACCCCAATCAATCAATTAACAAAATTATTTGAAAATCGACTTCATCCTAGGTAATAAAACCAACGCAACCTAACCCCAGTTGTCTCCCCTGAAATACATTCCGTGACAGCGTGGATTGTTTGGTATGTCGATAATAGTGTTGACGGTGGCCGAATGAGGGGGATAAACACGGCTTAACTCCGATAATACGAAGACGTATCATCCCGCCCTTGCGTTTTCCGGTGTGTCAGTGTTCGGTGTATCGTCTGCTCGACATTTGTAACGTTGTCTGTCTAATCAGCTCCGCCTTCTACCCAAATTTTGTAAAAATTGGTGTGATCTTTTAACCCCTCATTTATATAACAGTTTTCCCCCTTCAACAAATCTTCACGCGGAAAATATGTACGATTTCTCTGCGACAGTGGAAAAGTGATGATATTTTCTGTGGAAAACCGACTTAACCCTTTCCCACTTGCAGACGCATTTCGACGCAAAAGCAGCAGACGACTTTTGAAAACATTGTGGCCAAAGGAGACATTTCTCAAGACGAGCAATTTCACCTGTAGTCACAAAGTTTTCAACTTATTTCAGTAATTATACTTTCATTTATAGAGATTTTCCATGTTTTTGCATGATTGTTTACAAAGACGTCTGCTGCAGATTTGTTGTATGTGGGAAAGGGTTTAGGATTTTGCAACCATTCTAGACCCAGTGCAGTCTTATCAGGTTCACCTTTTTTGCCAATAAGTGACAGAGTCAAAACAAATCTGACATTTTATCAATTTGTATTCGATTGCATGGATGCGCATACAGCTATTACTTTACAGATTTAATGGTAACGTTTGCCTGTAGCACCGCATACATATACATTTTGGCCGTGGTCGATGAAAACCAACTCAATTGCAAGCAGTGTAGATTAAGATAAACGTGCGCAGATCTGATCTGAATCTGCACTGTTCGTTAATAAATAATAAAAGCTCTGTGAAGAATGTTCTTATAAACTTCGTGCATTTGGATCAGAAAGTATATGTGCGCAGACAGGTTTATATCTATACTTGTCATAAAAACACACTCTGGTTGGTTTTGTTGAGGCATGGACCGCCTTGATTGTGTATTGGTAGATCGTCCGCCTCGGGATCGGGAGGTCGCGTGTTCGATCCCCGGTCGGGTCCAGGGGCGTAGCTTGGCAATAATCAATGTGTAGGCCGTCTCGTGAGAAAATCAATATTGTGGACTCTGCGTAAAGTATCGACCCGGATCAGCCTAAGCATGCCACACAGGCCTACCCGGATAGACACTTTTCGCCTCCTGTGGATTTTCTGTTTCAGGAATCACTACTCTAACTATCCCGCTTAGATGGAATGTGTCGGACATGGCAGGCTGATCTGGTTGATACATTACGCAAATGTCTATCGCCGCAGCTGCATTTTGGGGCATTTTTAGAAAAATTGTGTAAAAATGGTAGTAATGGCTGCCCTCCTTGGCGCTCAGTGTTGCGGGGCTAGCGGACTGGCTGATATCAGGATACACGGGACTGTATGACTGGTAACTTACCCAGGAAACGACGTGATATAACGGAACAATTGTTGAAGGCGGTATAAAACACCAAATAACCAACACTCCATCATGAGGATTTTCCCGCAAATTTTATCCATGCTAGTATATAATATGAGCCGTTCCACGAGAAAACCAACATTATGGACTCTGCGTAATGCATCGAACCAGATCAGCCTGCGCAGTCCGCGCAAGCTAATCCGGGCCGACACACTCCGTCTCAGGGGGATAGAGGTATAGAGTAATGATTCCTGAAACAGGAAATACACAGCAGGCGAAAGGTGCCATTCCGGATTAGCCTCCGGGTCGATACTTTTACACCAGAGTCCACAATGTTGGTTTTCTCGTGGGACGGCTCATATATATACCTATATATATATATATATACACCTTAATTGACAGAATCATCTTACACTAGTGTGTAAATAATATGCGAAAAGTGCAGATCTTAGTAATAATTTATGAAAAGTGCAGATCTTGGTGTAAATAATATGTGAAAAGTGCAGATCTTGGTCCGACTATCTGGATGAATTGGCTGATCTGGATCTAAATTGTTTTCAGACGCTAAGTTCTACCTTTTCCCGTGCACGGTCTCAATTAATATCATTTGCAATGAACGTCTCACTGGTCATATTGTACATATAATGAGTCATTGGCATTTTTGTTCACTGCATATTTTTCTAACAATTGTACAAAATAGAGGATAGCAATTTAACTTGAGTTTTCGGTGTATCTCCTGTGTTATCTAGTCATTTTCTGTGATGGATGAAAGGAGAATATAAAATATATCTGGATAAAAAGAGTAATATTAATTATTCTTGATTTTAAGACACAATGGTGATAAAGCAGGTGATTGTTTTAGTAAAATTACGCAAAATAAATCCGCAGCAAAATAGTCCTTTAAAACCCCTTTATTTGCGTAGAAATGTGTGTTTATTTTACCAGAATGCATTGGATATATTATATTGATTTTAAATTATTTGTAAATATGTATTGGATCCACTGGAAATGTTTGATTTGATCAATTTTAGCAATTTGACATTGTTTGAAAGTGAAAGTAGAGAATATAAAAACCCGGTTTCGTACCAGTCCGATTTCGTACTAAATGACGGTAAACAGCTTAGCAGCGTGAGCTCTTTTTACATAATACATGTCTTCCACTTTCTTTTGATTATTTTAAAGCTCAGAGGTAACTTTTCTTCACTGATAGAGGGTATCTGACTGTAACACGCTAAAAAGGTGTGAAACTGGTTGATTGACATGGAAACAAAGAAGAAATGTATTTGGTGAATTGTGTCATTTTTTAGCAATTTAGCAATTTATCTACAAATCTTTCTGGATGAGGTGATGCCAGTATCTGGGAACTGCTCATCTGGTGATTGTCATTAAGATGTAACTATGGCACAACAAATACTGAACTGACAGAAATACAATACAAGAAACACATTGTCTCGTCTTAGAACACAACTCAATTCATGTTGAATGTGTATAAAACCCTTTCCCAATCACAGACGCATTCGGACGCATCTGAAGCAGACGATATTTGAAATCATTGTGACAAAGGGGGAAATTTCTCATAATGAGCAATTTTCCCCTTCTGCCACGTTATTACAATTCTTTCAATCAATCAAAAGTTAATTTATAGAGGTTTTCAATAGTTTTGCAAGTGTTTTCAAAAATCTATGTTGCATTTTTGTTGCATGTGGGAAAACATTAAAATAGAAACAGAATACATACAGAGAAAGCAAAATAAACTCATCGCAATAAATGACTACTTTTCCAAAGATGTTTTGAAAATTTAGCTTGCTTCAGATGCCTAAAAATTCGTCTTAATCAGAAATCCCCCATAAATGACTTCCTGATATACAGTAAAAGTAGAAAGAGCTCATCTCGAGAAATGTCTACTTTTCCAATGATGTTTTGAAAATTAAGCTTTCTTCGGATTCCTCAAAAGCCATCTTAATCAGAAATCCCCCGTTCTTGAATAAGTAAGTAAGTAATTAATTAATTAAGTAATTAAGTAAGTAAGTAAGTAAATAAGTAAGTAAGTAAGTAGGTAAGTAAGTAAGTAAGTAAGTAGGTAAGTAAGTAAGTAAGTAAGTAGTTAAGTAAGTAAGTAAGTAAGTAAGTAAGTAAGTAAGTAAGTAAGTAAGTAAGTAAGTAAGTAAGTAAGTAAGTAAGTAAGTAAGTAAGTAAGTAAGTAAGTAAGTAAGTAAGTAAGTAAGTAAGTAAGTAAGTAAGTAAGTAAGTAAGTAAGTAAGTAAGTAAGTAAGTAAGTAAGTAAGTAAGTAAGTAAGTTAGTAAGTAAGTAAGTAAGTAAGTAAGTATGTAAGTAAGTAAGTAAGTAAGTAAGTAAGTAAGTAAGTAAGTAAGTAAGTAAGTAAGTAAATAAGTAAGTAATGAATTAAGTAAGTAAGTAAGTAAATATGTAAGTAAGTAAGTAAGTAAGTAAATTCTTTCTCCATATAGGGTAGCCCGCTTGGCTATACCAATCTTCCCCTGGACCTTCTTAATCCTTTCCCTCATACGGACGTTGTCTGAGACATTTTCAGCAGACGACTCTCGAAAACAATGTTGCAAAATGCGAAAAGTATAAATATTAAATACAGTTGAAAATATTGTGGCAAAAGGAGAAATTGCTCATCATGAGCAATTTCTCCTTTTGCCACGATATTTTCAACTGTATTTAATATTTATACTTTCATTTATAGAGACTTCCCATATTGTTTGCCAAGGTGGTTTCAATGGCATCTGCTGCTGTTTCGTTAAATGTGGGAACGGGTTAAAACAAATAGGACATACAATACCAATTAGTTATAAACCGTATTCAATTGTTGCAGCGTAACCAGGACGTTAGACGGAACGTACATATCAAAGTGAGATATAGGGGTCATGAATCACCGACTTGACGTGCACAGTTCACTCCTAATGAACGTGTAAACATGGGTGCATTTTTGCGATATTAATCCTGACTAAAATCCGCCAAAATGGATGACACTTCAAACGTCCAAAAGAATTGATCGATCACCAATACAGAATCTTTTCTTTCGCGTGCCTGTCATTTCATATTCCATTCGACTGTACGACCCTTTCCCACATGCAGACGCATTTTGACGCGCTTCTGACAGACGTCATTCGGACACATTTTGGCAAAAGGAAATATTGCTCGTGATGAACGGTCATTCCTTTTGCCACATTGATTTTAAAATCTGTTCAATAAACTAACTTTGATTTTCAGATATTTTCCGGACTTTTGCATTGAGGGTTCTAAAAGTCGTCGTATTTGTAGTTGTATGTGGGAAAGCGTTGATTCGAAACCAATCTAACAGCATCTTTTCACAAGAAGCATTTATCTCTTTTTGGACTCCAAGTTACATTACTTCGCATTATTCGTATTCAGAGATGCAGTTCCAACAATTTTTCTTTTCCATTGCCTCGAATGTCAAAATCGGTCTTTGGGGTTGACAGGCCGGTATTGTAGGATTCAAGACGAGACTTGTTTGAGTATTTTACAAATGAGGCAATATAGTCTGACAGTTTGTGGAAAAGCGATTTTCCCGCATCTTTTGATGGGCCCCGATCTCTATATTTTCGTATCAATCTCTCTATAAGACACCATATTCGCGAATAACTGCGATCCGACAAATCGCACCCTGGGAAATCAATCCGGCATTCGCGGTATATTTGTTCTTTATTAAACCCTTCCCGTGATTGAGTCTACTTCAGACTTCTTTCCTTCAGCTTCTAAACCATATATCATAAAACTCAATTAAATAAATATTTTGTTTGCTTTTCTAGCGACAACATAAAGTTGTTGAAAACGTAATCAATGCAGATAATGTTTTATGACTATTTTTTTAAAGCTAAATTCGATGGAGAATGTATTTTAAATGCGAGGTGATACCACGGGGCGGCCGTACCAGGGGCAATACTTAATAACGTCACAAGGGACCTTCCTAATGGCCTGTCATTTAATTTGTATTGTGAACATATACTAGGCTATTTATGGTAATACGCTGTCTAATCGCGCTCATCACGTTTTCCTGCTTTATTTGGCCCCTTCTTGATGAATGACTAGGTCCAGAAGGGACTTTCTTCTTTTTTCCTGGAATTTATTCCGGTTGCATTGCAATTAGTATCAGCCGTTGAGTCGTCCTCAAATCTATTGTATTGCATATCATGGCTATTTGTACCGTAATTTAACCTCTTTCCCCGAAATAGATAATCAGATAACTTTGGGCGTCTTTGTAGCAGACGACTTATGAAAAATATGTCGGGAAAGAGAATATAACGCTTTATGGGGTGGGTACGTTTCAGGCCGATTTTGGCCCATTAGCAAATTCCTTGAAATTTCTTTATGTTGTATATCGTTATTTTATGAACAATGTGGATTGAGGCTATTGAATAAATATACTATATACGAACCACAACACTCATTTTCTTTCAAAATAAGTTTTTCTTATAATTTCGTTTTTCTACATTTTATGATTTCATTATATATTATAAAAGCAGACATCCCTTACGTATCATATAAGAGTTTAACGCTTAAGGAAAAGGCATCGTTGCTATTCGAAAGTTGATTAAAATATAATGGAATTTATAGATGACATTGTTATAGTATACAGTGATTTCATGTTTATTAGGGCAACAGCCAAAACTATGGAACGCCTTTACTGTCTTACTATGTTGTATTGTATTATACGCAGTACATTTTGACGTATATGAGGTACATATCTAATTTGACGTGGTACATTATTCATGATATGCAGTGCCTTTTCTTTTATATGTGGTGGTTATTGAATAATATGCAGTGCAAGATAGTGTTTACACATGATATTATCTAAACTGTTGTCCGAGTCAGTTAGGCCGAGAGAAACAGTAGAACAAAATGTCATCTCCGACACCAAATAGACAACAGTTTTTATTCCGTTACCCGCATGATCATAAAATACCTGTTTTATTTCCTGATGAAAGTAGACTACAACAGGTTTGCTTTTAGGATTGTGTTATTCAACCGTAAGCATAACACACAGGAAAGTTGTGTAAATAGATGACGCCAGAGCGATGATGTCAATGCGCGAGAGGTCAACAATTTAAATCAAAGCGCCAATTGCACTGTAGTGGCGATCGTATAGAAAATCCTGCAAAGTTACATGCAGCATCTCGGGTTAGGCCTTGCGATTTTCAATAATAGTGCACTCTGGTGCGGGTACATTTGAGAAAAGCTGCATCTTTTGACAGTAGAATAATGTTAGTTTGCCAGAATGTTGTCTTGGTGATTTTTAAGTTACGTTCTAAAATTGGTCATGATGTGTTCATCACCATGTCGCTAGGCTATATTGAGATAAAATATTGTGTACACTTTGGAAATGACTAGATTATCATAGAAAGGAGAGAAAACAGTATCCATTAGTTTGGTGTTTGTTT
Source organism: Serripes groenlandicus (assembly GCA_031761405.1). NCBI lineage: Eukaryota > Metazoa > Mollusca > Bivalvia > Cardiida > Cardiidae > Serripes > Serripes groenlandicus. The sequence goes on along the minus strand of JASEVX010000009.1, from coordinate 9,094,637 downwards.
CAATGATGTCCGATATTGAACAGGTCTGTTCAATTTCCTTCCTTCACATTGAGGGTTTTCTCATAGAAAAGTTAAACTGCTTTGAACAATTTCTCTATTTGCCAAACTGTTCAGTTGATACTATGATAATGCTCGATCTCCAACTAAATTAGGCTACACTTTCAGCATTGATTGCTAATTGACTCTAGAACGTACAGAGAGGGAGTATATGGAGGGGAATATCCGCCAAAACTCTATGTGTCTAGATGAGATTCTTATGTATAAACATTACATGCTCATGTGTCTTCTTTCTTAATCCGTACATGCATGTCTCATCTCATGTTTCTTTCTTACGAGTGCATGGTGTATGATGTTTATTGCATCTTTCTTTCTTACACTTCAGTGCGTCTTATCGTATTAGTGTATACTTGATTCGTCTTGGTTCCTGATTGCATTTTTTTCCTTTAATTAAAATGCTACATTCTTCTTGTTTATGCCTATTCTGTTGATAAAAAAAAAGGGCTTTCGTGAAAATATTCAAGTAAAAATAGCAGTTGCAATCAGGAACTAAGACATACCAGTATGCACTAACAAGAATGGCATTAATACGAATACGGTAAGTCATATTATGACACCAGGTGGCGCTTTAGTTATGATAGTTTCAATCCAATAGAATAGAATCACTTTAAATATATATGTATAATCTAACATTTAACAATTATGAATATATAAACTTTAAACTTAAAAAATGTCAACACTATTAGTTCGATTGTTAGTTTTGAAAAAGATGGTGACAAAGCTACCTAAACACCGGTTACGTCTATTTTGAAGAGCAGTGGCTTGGGGGATCCATTATTGAATGTGGGATATTTTTCGTTCATACGCGGTTATCTCCCTGGAATACGATTTTAATTTAAAGCGCCACCTAACGTCATAATATGACTTAGACGAATGGCATTTACACGAATACGGTAAGACGAATGCAAGTGTAAGAAAGAAAGATGCAATAAGCATTATACACCATGCACTCTTAAGAAGGACACATGAGATGATACATGCGTGTAAGAATTAAGAAAGAAGACGCATGAGCATGTAATGTTTATAAATAAGAATGTCATGAAAGATGCAATAAGTATCATACACCATGTACCCGTAAGAAGGACACATGAGATGAGACATGCATGTACGAATTAAAAAAGAAGACACATGAGCATGTAATGTTTATAAATAAGAATGTCATTTAGACACATATAATTTTGGCGGATATTCCCTTCCATAGGTGTATAACTTGTGTACGCACTGACATCGTGTCATGTAAATCTTTGTAAACCAGTCTTATCATCTAGACGCTTTCGTATATTGCAACAACTACAAAATAAAGCGTTTATAATATTGAGATTTAAGAACAATCGATTACAAGACTCGAGCTATTTATGGAACCTTTTGGAATTTCCAGAAGCCTTCTACTTGGTCATTGAGTTGAGAGTTCTTTGCAAGGCAGATACAACGCGCAATGATATTTATTATCTGCCCAAACATGAAGAAAGATACTATTTACATAATTTAACTCTATGTCGATATTACCTCAATAAGTCTCAAATCTTAATATCAGTCCGGTACCAAAGTAGCACTGACATGATTAGTATTAATCGTATCGTGTCTCTGCAGCACTGATGGAACTATATATTTGGCCGTTTAACGGATGTAGGTAAATTGGTTTGCAGTAAGGAATAAAAAATGAACAGGCTGTCCAAAACAGGCTATGCAATTGTTTTCACTGTTGTTGTTTCTGTTACCTTTGTGGCGATTGTCAAACCAATCGCCACAAAAATATTGACCGGAAGTCAATTTAGTCCAGTTTCATGAAAAACAGCAAACATCGAGAGACAATCGACCGGAAAACTGTTTATATCAATATCAATGAATCGATTACGTGAACCACAGATAAAAGAATAATAAACTAAATTATTCCTTCCAATTGTCCATTTAGCCCAGTGGAAGGTATAACTATTTTAAGTAATGAACACGATAAGGTTATATATGCTTTGTACATTCCTACACCATGTTCCCGCCATTCTGTGACGTATGCGTTACGTATTGCATGACGTAACCCAAACTTCGCATTATGACTGTTGTGTTGACCGGGCAACACGTCGCCAAATGACATGGCTTGGCACACTCTAATGCGGACAGAGCGGGACCAAAATCCGTGCAAATGCCAACATTTAGAATAAAAAAGAAAAGCTTGATGTGTTCAAATCTTTATATCGACATCGTAACGACGTTGCCTTATTTTACGTTGTTTTCTGATATGTAATATATTCACTCTCTAACTCTTACCTACATACAACGAATCTGCGGCAGACTACTCGGGAAAATCTTTATACATGAAATTATGGTTAGTGAATAGAGTTGAAAACAGTAGAAATTGCTCATCATGAGCAATTTTCTCCATTTGCCACAACGTTCTCAAAAGACGTCTGTATGTTGGAAAGGCTTAAGCAAGAAATGGCAAATGTCTGACATGAATAACCGGAGAACATGGGTTTCCCTATTCCAAAGAAATTACAAGACGAATTTTGTCAAAGACGCCGCGCATGATTTTGAAGTATGACTTAAGGAAGCAGATGCAGTTCAGTACTTTTAGATAACCTGTGCAAACAGACAGGATGTAAATATGTCGAACAAGGAGGTCAAATGTCCCTTTAGTTTTAACAAGAAGGCCAATATGTGCCTATATTGCTCACCTGGCTACCCTAGCCTATATAAAAAGGTTACCAAGAGCAGAAATGGTCAATATTGACGTAGGGATTAAAAGTGTTAAATGCTACGATCTATGTGATATTCAGCATGTGAAGTTTAGTCGTGAAATGACAAGTTTAGTCCTGAAACCATTTGGTTGACATTTACTGCAACTTTTAAGTGTCATACAAGCTGAAGTTTCTCAATTTTTTTTTACCAACTAGATCAATTGGATAAAAAAAAACCTCCATAGGTGCTTAAATATTAACATATATTTTGATTTATTGCCTCTAGTTATAAGTTAAGTGTGACAGAAGCTTTGGAAGGAGAGGGGGAAGTCTATTCGCCTTCCAGTTAAGCAGAAGTATGATAGCAAAAACGAGAGTATGTAAACAAAAAATACGGAGTAATTTAAACAATAAATAAAGATATTTATGATCAAGATTGAGCATTGTTCACATGTATAGTCAAAATATAGCAAGAATTATTAAGTCTGTTATGTTTGTTTGTAATGTCACTTTAATCGTTTTGAACATGCCAGTAGAAAACAGAAAAGTAAACAAAAGAAAATGGTCAAGTCAGTTTCCCAAGAGCAAAGAGCGAAAACCAGTTGGTACGAATCGTTCATCTCGAACGAAACATGAAAAACCGGGTACGAATCCAATGAATTTTAGAAATCGGATGAAATCGTGAAAACAGCGAAGTATTCATAACGGAAGGAAGCAGAGACAACTTTATTACTATATGGGAACCGATGACACCTTGTCGTCCATAACATTGACCCAAATCGCCAAGCGATGACATGCTTCATTTACAAATAATAGAATGGGTCATGTTACGGCCATGCCTATTGCATAGTTGGGTTAACGTTGTTTTTACAGTTTCTAGAATTATACTGTAATATGCAGTAATTAAAATGTATCATTATTGATTTTTTAAAGATTACCCTTTTATTTAAAAATCTCAATATTGTAAATAGGCAAAACCATAGCCAGAAACTTTGTTTTGGGCTTTGATGAATCGGGTCGTAAACCAAACTATTAAACAAAGCGTAGCCTAGGACGTTGGGGAAAAGTTATTAAATACCCATTAAATGTGTCTAAAGTTTTGTTATAACGGTAGAAGACATACGTATTTTGTATCTTGCTGTTTCTTAAATCATTTTATACAAATTATTTATTCATAAAGATTGTTTTTTCAACAATATAACAGAGTTTTTCTTAACAATAATAATGTTGGTTGCTCCCTTTTCGATTACGTCACCCTATGGTACAAAATTAAAACCTATCCCATACTGACGCCGCGCTTCCACGCGGCGTCAATAACAATCAAACGTCTTATTATATACACATGAACTATTGGTTTTACTAGTTATGGTTCTTCTTTTCTTTTTCATACTTCACTTCGATACCCGATCAGGTGACATACCAAAGACTTTAAAAATGATAGTAATTGCTGCCCTCCTTCGTTACGGGGTTAGCATTACGACTGACTGGCTGGTGTAAGGATAAATGGCCTAGTTGTACTGGTAACTTACCCTGGAAGCGCCGTGATATAACTGAACAATTGTAGAAAGCGGCGTAAAACCCCAAACAATCAATCACACAATGTGACCGCGTCATACGGTGAGATCTGTTCTCAAGGCATGTAACCATTTATATTAGTTGATAGAGACAACTCAATAAAAGTGGCGACTACAATCATGGCAATGAAAACGGACTTTATATCGCAAGTGCTCCCTCCACAACAACAACAACAAAATTGGTAGTAATGGCTGCCTTCCTTGGCGCTTCGGGTTACGGGGTTAGCATTACGACTGACTTGCTGGTGTAAGAATAGATAGACATTTCGTACTTGTAACTTACCCTGGAAGCGCCGTGATTCAACTGACAAAAAATGCAGAAAGCGGCGTAAAACCCCAACCAATCAATCACAAAATTTGACAGCGTCATACAGAGAGATCTGGTCTCAAGGCATGTAACCATTTATATTAGTTTACAAAGGCAACTCAATAAAAGTGGCGACTGCAGTCATGACAATAAAAACGGGCTTTATATCGCGAGTGCTCCACAACAACAAAAACATTCCACAAAGAAAAGTGGATTTAACTTCAGCAAATCTTCACTGTATAATATTGGAATTATATTAGACCAAAAAACGTTATCAACCAAAGACGCGCAATTAATCACAAATCGGGTCACGTGACTGGGTAGAAATTAATAATCCGATACAGGAGTAAGTTAATCCTTATCCAAGATAAAATGCCTTTGAACAACGCTTCTTTGTAAGATTTAGAAACAAGGGAATCATTAAATGTGCCCTTTATAATTATTTTTGATCGTTGCTCCAGAAAAAGAATCGTACCGTAATTATTACATGTGTAGAAGCGAAACCTGCTTGCAAACCAATGCTAGATGATTCAAATAGATACGGTTTAACTCATTCCCACATACAGACGCCTCAGCAGTAGATACCTTTTAAATTTAAATAAATTTTGACATAATGAGCAAATTCTCCTTTTGCCACGATATTTTAACCTTTATTTGATAATTGTTCTTTCATTTTTAGATATTTTCTATAATCTTGTCCAGATTTGTTCATATTATTCTTCTGCTGCAGACTTGTTGTATGTGGGCAAGGGTAAATGGTCTTTCAACCTTCTATGACTATTTGGTGAACAATGCTGAACCAGATCAGACTGCGCGAAAGACACCTTTCGCAAATGCTTAACAGTTGGCTTTCACGGACCGCCGCTCACTCGAACTTTGTTATATAAAGGGTTAACCATTTCCCTCATATATACGCTTTCTGACGCCTCTGCAGCAGACGGCTTTTTGAAAACATAGTGACAAAACGTGCAATTTCTCCTTTTGCCACAATGTTTTCGACTTTAAGTCCTATGTTATCCATTCAATTATAGAGATTTTCCAGTTTTTGACAAAATATGTTCTGTCGTCTGCTGTAGAATTGTCGTATGAGGGAAAGGGTTAAACATATGCATATTTAGAAATACAAGATATGTTGCCAATCACATCAAGGGCTTGGCGTGAAACGGTTGTAACTAAAAACCTATTTTAAAAACGCTGGTTTAGGGGCAATTTTGACCCCTTTGTAAACAATACAAATTTAGGTGCCTTTGTTCAGAACGAGCAATGGTACCTAAATTTTCATTGTTCACCAAGGAAAATGAGTTAACGCTTATAAAGAATTTATGGCGTGGTAATTAACCTCAGTAAAAATATACCAATTTTTGTTACAACCGTTTCCCGCCAAGCCCTCAACATACTCCTTCTTCACATGTACTATGTTATTGATTAAGATAATCAAATTAATAAAAGTTGACACGTTTACTGGAAGCCTTTCTCTCATACAACAATACATATTTTGTCTAAAGATAGAAAAATCTCTATAATTGAATGGATAACCTATGACTAAAAGTGGAAAACATTGTGTAAAAAGAAGAAATTGCTCGTTTTGAGCAATTTCTTCTTTTGTCACTATGTTTTCAAAATGCCGTCTGCTGCAGAGGCGTCAGAAAGCGTCTACATGAGGGAAAGGGTTAAACGTTTGGAAAAAGTTGCGTATCAGTATGACATACACTTAATTTCATCAACTTTAAACTGCGTCGCATTTATCCTACCATGTTTGTTTTCATAATATAAGTCACAAATCTGGCCTAATTATAATCTTATGATTGTTAAGGAAAAAATAGGGTTTAAACAGTTCCCGCTTCATTATAGTGCATTGATATTATCATTTCATGATTATTAGTATAGGAAATATACTTCAAAAATGTCGACGTTTTCTCACGATATTTTGAAGTCCAGTCCATCAATGTTATGACTTAAATCGGAGATCATGAGCAAAAAAAAAAAGGGAGCTAAACTGTTACTCGACGTTCCACGTTTGCGAAGTTACATAGATATTCCCGCAATATCAGTATCAAAACAAACGAGGGAGAGAGTTAATAAATCCCTGGGCATAATGACATATTTGCAGGCGGCATTCTTCTGATAGCACCGGTGACATTGGGAAAAGGGCCTTTGATTGTTAATAAAAATGTTGATTTAGATCAGTCATCAACTTTCCAGCCATATACTTGTAGCTATCTGATCACAGCCTAAAAAGAGTATCATTCATTCGAAAAACTTTTTTGACTCTGTTTATTTTTTGTCGCGGACTTGAACCAAAGATGATTTGCAAGTTTGAAAACGTAATGTATCGACCAGATCAGCCTGCGCTGTCCGCGCAGACTGATCCGGCCAACACATTCCGTAGGCGACTGTGTCTTTATTGTCTTGTTTGGTACTTAACGCCACTTTCAACATTTGTTCAGATATATCACGTCGTATCCTGGGTGTCACCAGTACTACTAGTCCATTGATCTGGACACCAGCCAGTCAGTTGTAATGTTAAACCCACAACCCTGAGCGCAAAGGAGGAAAAGCCATTACTACGGCTTTTAAAGTATTTTGTATGACCCTGCTTTGGATCGAACGCACGACCTCGCAAAACCGAGGCGGACGATTTACCACTACACCACCGAAAGCGGTGACCGTGTTTTTGGTCTAGGATATTTAAATCCGGTGTCGCCATGGACGAGGCTCGTTGAATCAAAGTAAAGACTGGTCGTGGAAATAGTCAGAATATGCACGTGGAAGGATTCTGATGTTTTCAGTTTGCTTCTTTGCTATGGCATCTTAACCTTTTCGCACACGCAACAAATCTGTAGCAGACGACCTTTGAATCTTCCAGACAAAATTGTAGAAATCTTTACAATTCAAACTAAATTATAGAAAAGAGTTGAAAGTATTGCAGCAAAATGCGGAATTTGTCATAATAATAACTTTAGGTCGATACATTTCAAAAGTCGTCAGAAATGTATCTGTATGTTGGAAATGTCCAATGAGTTGTTATCCATCAATGCCGAATGTAAAGACTCTGCTCTAGTGCACTGTCACTTGGTTTATCCAAACCTTTGATATCCCAATGTACCGCATCGGTGTGGGAGGTCATGGCTTCGAACCCGGGTCGGTTCATACCACAGACTTTTAACATGGGAGAAATGGCTGCCCTCCTTAGCGCGTATGGTTGCGGGGTAAGCATTACGACTGACTGGCTGGTGTCAGGATAAACGGACCAGTACTACTGGTAACTTATCCAGGAAACGACGTGATATAACTGAAAAAAATGTTGAAAGCGGCGTAAAACTCCAAGCAATCAATCAATTGATATCCGAATTGACGATAAAAAATTTTTTGTCGAATTCATGTGACGGTTGCAACTGTGAACATATCCCCTTTCTCGGTGACACGTTCTAAATTATTTGAGCTACGTCATGCCAAAAACCGACCATTGGATATTTATTAGATTAATTGTAATTGCGATAAACCTGCACGTTTCTCATTTTTTCGCAAGCATCCTCTGAGAAGCTTGGGTCGACTGCATAACGAACATGGTTCCAGGATCTATAACGTACCCAATGGACGCACACGCTAATCTTGATTTTCACTGGGCGCCTTGCCACGAAGGTCGATTTTCGTGTGGCATGGCTCGTTTTATTAGGTTGCCTCGGAATGGCTTTGTGACATAGGAGGGACACATAACACCGTTTGTTTCAATTACTTAATTTGCTATCAGTTGCAATCTGCTAAATCGTCTCCTATTCATACAAAGTCTCGTGTCGCTTGAGACTTGATTGTAATAGTGACGTAATTTAAATTTTTGGTGGACACGGACTCGCTGTAGAATATGATAAATGTTCCCCTAAAGATATCGTTTAAAGTCGAACATGACAATAACTTGGGAGATAATTACAGTAAAGGACGGACCATGTACAGAACGTATACACTAATGAGATATTTTGTTTATGATCATATGTAAAGGTATCAACATTGCTGTGCTTCCAATTCCTGCATTAGAATTAAGAGAATCTCTTCAACCACATTAAGCTAGTAAACAATAACAACATTCATGGACTTGGGTTTTTCAGTCCAGTGGTACATGTTGATTGATTGATTAATTGGGGTTTAACGCCGTTTTCAACAATTTTTTAGTAATTTCACGCGACCAGTTCACCTACTCATGTGATTCCTGACTTTCTAGCCGAGCCCCGGTAGCTCAGTCGGTAGCGACGCGGGCTGTCAATCAAGGGGTTGTGAGTTCGAATATCCCAGCTCGGCCAACTTTCTTTCCGACGTTTGCCAAAATTCAATGCGACATGCGTCATTCGTCTTCCACCAATGGGCAAAGTCCATGAGGGAAAGCAGCCAGTTGCTTGGGAAGATTGTTGTGTGGAGTACTGGTGTGTGAAAACCAGGAAACACATGAGTAGGTGAACTGGCCGCCGTGATATGATTGAGAAACTGTTAAAAACGGCGTTAAACCCCAATCAATCAAATCCTGACTCATACCAGTACGCCACACAACATTCTTTCCAAGCAACTGGCTGCATTTCCACATAGTCCATTGGTGGGAGACGAATGACGCTTGTCACAGTGACTTTTGTCAAACGTCGGAAATAATGTTGGCCGAGCTGGGGTCCGGACTCACAACCCCTGGATCCAGTGGTACATGTAGCTCAGACTGTAATCAGTCCATGCATTTAAATGTTTAAGTGATATTTGCATTAACGTATGATACAATCTGGATATGAATGTTCAGATAGGTATACCGCCTCGGTGGTGAAGTGGAAAAGAGCCCGTCTAGGATGCGGAAGGTCGCAGGTTCAATCCACGGCCGCGTCATACACACGATTTATTATGGTAATAATGGCATTCCCTACTCGGCGTCCAGTATCTATTGTAGGATTATAATTACGACGGACTCTCTCTGGTATCGGGACTTGTAACTGATCCAGGTAACGCCGTGATATAACTTAAACAATGCTGATTGATTGATTGATTGGGGTTTAACGCCGTTTTTAACAATTCCTCAGTTATATCACGGCGGCCAGTTCACCTACTCATGCATTTCCTGGTTTTCTCACACCAGTACTCCACACAACAATCTTCCCAAGCAACTGGCTGCTTTTCCACATAGTCTTAGCCCATTGGTGGAAGACGAATGACGCATGTCGCATCGTCGGAAAGAAAGTTGGCCGAGCCGGGATTCGAACTCACAACCCCTGTATTGAAAGCCCGCGTTGCTACCGACTGAGTTACCAGGGCTCGGCTAAACAGTGCTGATAGCGGCCTGAAACACCATACTAACAAACACAACAGATATGAATGGAAAATTAGTTTTGAAAGAGAGATTAGTATAAATAACTGTTGAAATTGTAATACAACTTTCGGGACTGACCCCATTGCTACCCATAGATGTATGAATACATTCAACTCCTAGAATTGACAGAGAGACACTGGGTAACGGTTAATTAGAACGGTCATGGACGGCGTCACACGAAAATCATCCTTAAAGGAAATTGCATTCAACCTTTTCCCAGATGCAATGAATCTGCAGCAGACGACCTTTAAAACATCTAGGATAAACTTATATCTCAATTAATAAAATGATAATTATTGAATAGAATTGAATACATTGTGGCAAATCATTATTCTCTCTTTGTCACGATGTGTTTAAAAGGTGTCTTCTCGATTGTCCCACATTTTGATTTTACTATTTACCCTTAGTGCGGTGGGATAACGAGCGGTAAAGAGAGGTAAGGGAAAGGTGAGAATACAGTCCTGTTATTATGCCTATTCCACTACAAACATAGTAAATTTGCGGTTTCTTTACTGTTTGCACAAACATTCAATTAAGTTTATGCCTATTCCACTACAAACATAGTAAATTTCACAGTATTTTCACCTTTGTTTCATTGCGGTTTCTTTACTATTTGATCTTTATTAATTTCATTTGTTTGCAAAAAAACACACTTATAATTCATATTTGATCTTTATTAATTTCACCTTTGTTTCATTTCTTTCTAAACTGTTTGCACAAACATTCAATTAAATTAATTATCATTATTGTTTTTACATCATACTGAAAACATGGCTAACGCCCAAGTAAGACTAGATTTTGTGAAGAACCAGCGCGGCGGAATGAGTCTGGTTATTGATGGCCACAAATTTGTTATTAAGAGCCGACGGGAAGAGAGGGTGTACTGGACTTGTTCTAACCGTGCCTGTTCATCACGAGTAACAACCAGAGAAGGTATTCTCGTCAGACATAAAGCTAACCATATCCACGAGCCTGACAATTTCCATATAGAAACAGACGGTGTGATGCAGAAGATTCGAAAACGGTGTCGAAAAGAAACAACGCCTATTCCAACAATTTACAAAGAAGAGGTATCAGCTCTCAGAAATCGGGATTGAAATGAACAATCTGTTGAATTGGTAAAAAGAATCAAGACTTTTGAAGGATGTAAGTCTCAACTTTATCGTGAGCGAAGCAAAGACAGACCAGTACTTCCGAAAAGAAGACAAGACATACGCCTGGAAGGGGAGTGGACAGAGACGTCAGCTGGTGAGCAGTTTCTGCTTATAGACGAAGGTGAAGAAAACCGATTGCTCGTGTTCGCTACGCAGACAAACCTGGAGCACCTATGCAACGCCAGAACAATCTACGCTGACGGTACCTTCTACACATGCCCGGGTATGTTCTACCAGTTATACACATGGCATTGTTTTATAGACGGACAGATGTATCCTCTGATGTTTGCTTTCCTACCAGGAAAGTCGGAAGAAACTTATCTGAGACTGCTTAATGCACTGGATAGAGAATGTAACCGTTTTGGACTCGAGTTGAAACCCGACATCCTGTTCATGGACCACGAACTCGCTCCAAGAAGAGCTGCTCTACGAGTCTTCCAGACGACGGACGTGAAGGCATGCTTCTTCCACTACACACAGTGTATCTGGAGGAAGGTACAGTCTTCGGGCTTGGCCAACGATTACAGGACAAACGAAGACATTCACCGCCTGGTCAGACGAGCAGCAGTTTTACCACTTGTACCAGTCAACTCAGTTGAAGACGTGTGGTTCGAAGCACTCACTGACATTGCTACTTTAGAGCTTCCTGTAGCAGTTGAAACATTCACAGACTATGTAACTGAGAACTGGATTGAGAGCGACAAACATATTTGGAATCACTTCAATACCCATGGTCCAAGGACGACAAACAATGTAGAAGGCTGGCATAGCATGTTGAAGAAAGCTGTTCAGCATTCACATCCGAACATATTTTCCATCCTTAGAACTATCCAGGAAGTTGAATCATTTTCATGTATCAAGGTAGTTCAGTATGCTACAGGAGGTAAAAGACCAACCAAGAGAAGAAAATATAAAAACATTGACACGCGACTAGCATCCCTAAAGGAACGCCTGCGTGATGGGTCCATTAGCGCAATTGAGTATGCGGACAGAGCAACATATTGTCTACATATGTAACCATTTATAAACTGAGTAAATATTCAACAAAATTGAAAACAGTGAAAAATCCAGATCAGACGATGTGATTATATGATGTGTTTAATTTGTTATTTGTTATTTGAATGTATGTATTATAAACAATAGTTCAATTACCTAATTTGAATAAAAATATGTTTTTCTAAATAATTTGATATTTTCCTTATTCCTGTTATATCAAAAAGAGGACCAAACAAGAGCTTTTTTCTGATAAATTCGTAACATACTGTTTTATAAAAAATGGTTACCAATATAGTGGAATTTTAAATGAACCGAACTGTAGTGATATCTTCGCCCCGGGCAGGGATTAGCCGACACCTTACCTGTATTTTTTCCCGATAGTCCTACATCGATTTTTAGCCCAAAAATCAAAATGTGGGACAATCGAGAATAAACCGTTTAAAAGTCGTCTGCGTCAAAAATGCATTTGAAAGTGGTAAAGTATTAGTAGCAATAACGATTTAATCATCGAACACTTTCAAAGATTCCTCTATGACCGATACCCTTTCAAATGAAGATGAGATGGCAAATAGAAAGATATGTAGCTTCGCTGGTCCCAACAAGTATCGAAGGTCGATTCTCGTGTGACGGTACTCATATTTGATTTCATTTTGCACAAAGTAATAACTGTTATTGACAAATGTTGAATTTTTTATCTCCTTGCTGAGCAATTCTACCCGATAATAATCCATTTTATCTCGTCTTACCCTTTTGGTGGCAATAGTCTTTTGATTTATTCCCGAATGAAACACCCGTCAATCTGCTTATAATACGAGAGTATATAAACTGTTTACTCGATGGCCCATCGAAAGTGTAAATTATGATTAAAATTGCCACCTGTTAAAATGTCATTGATTTTCTGATAGTTTATACTTCAAATAAGATTTCTGTCTAAGTGCAGGTCTCACACCAGTTCGCAGTGATTGCATCATGTCCTTTACTTAATGATTTTGTTAAACACTTTTTGATCTACATCACGACTGTTCTGTTCCTGGGTTAGTAACCAGTACTACTGGGCCATTTATCCTGACACCAGCGAGTCAGACGTAATGTTTAACCCCGTTACCCTGAGCGCCAAGGAGAGTCGCCAATACTACCAGTTATGAAGTCTTTTGTATGATCCGGCCGGATATCGAACACGCGACCACCCGCATTCGAGGCAGACGCTCTACCACTACACCGCCGAGGTTGTGCATGACTGTTGATTTATTGATTGGGGTTAAACGCCGTTTTCAACAATTTTTCACTCACATCACGGCGGCCAGTTTACCTACTCATGTGTTACCTGGTTTCCTCACACCAGTACTCCACACTCTATACTTTCCAAACAACTGGCTGCTTTTCCACATAGACTGTTAGCCCATTGGTGAAAGACGAATGACGCTTGTCACAGTGACTTGTGCATGACAGTGAGGTTTGAAGTAATCAAGTACAACTTGTACGCTGCTTAACCATTTCCCACATACAATAATTATACAGCAAATATTTTTACAAATAACAGTATCATAGTTGAATAGCGTTGTAAGCATTGTGAGAGATTGCACATTAAGAGGAATTCAACTATTTGCGCTAACGTTGCCAAAAGTCGTGCGTTGCAAAGGCTTCAAAATGCGTTTTTGTTTTGGAAAAATTATTACATTTTTAAAAGTATTTAATTTACATTTTTATATAACAGCATCTAAGGGTCCAAGAGTATCCTCAGTTCATTTATTTCTAATTTTGCTTCTCGTAAAATGATCACATCTGAGCCGTCCGCGAGAAAACCAACATTATGGCCTCTACGTAATGTATCGACCAAGATCAGCCTGCGCAGTCTGCGCAGACTGATCCGGGCCGACACATTCCGGCTCAGGGGGATAGAGGTATAGAGTAATGATTCATGAAACAGAAAATCCACAGGAGGCGAAAAGTGTCTATCCGGGTAAGCCTGCGGGGCATGCTTAGGCTGATCCAGGTCGATACTTTACGCAGAGTCCACAATGTTGGTTTTTGTTGACTGTATATTTCTGTTCTTAAGTTACTTTGAGCAAAATTTCCAGAAGGTACTGAAATGCTTTGTATTGAATTGTTTTTTATTATTAATAAAGAAATAATTAACATTGTGTATGCTAAATACGGTGATTAATTCTTTTAGATTTGGCAGATTCCACGAGTACCACCAATATAGCCAAATAAAACACACCAAAAGTATAAGAACTCATACAGTATACAGCACTTTAAAGGTGCTGAACTCCAGAATATAGATATTATAGTCAAAGTGTTAAAACTGTTCAAAAGTTGTCTTGAAATATTAGAATCATAATTCTGGGATAACAATTAAAGTAATAATTTCACTTTCCAGTACAATAAACATCTAAATATTGATGTTGTATGCTTTATTTTTACTGGGTAGACATACCCTGTAAGCCAAATGTTGTAATTTTCGATGGCTTTCAATTGACTGTTATTCAACATGTACAGCCACAAATCTATCACTTACATTGGAGTCACAGTTACCAATTTTTACACAAGTTTCAACATTTTAAAATGTTGATCTCCACCTGGCGTTCAGAACCTTTAATGTAGAGGCCTATCCCAAATAGAACGTAGAGTACAGTGGTGTGACACCAGCGAAGATAATAAGGCTTATTATCTAATCTGACTTTTCGAGTTCGATGCAGATAGATTTCAGTTCGCACACGTGTTAAGGTTTATTCGATCGTGCCGAACAAATAGAAAGCTACTCGCTATCAAATAAATTCTTGTAGTCCAAAGATATCCAGGCTTACAATATTTGCAGTGAGATAACTACCAGGAACACTTATTATACTTTATTCTCTTTTTATGATAATTGGAAATATTTGAGGACCAAGACATACTTTTTGTCTAGATTGAACACATTTAAATGTGTTATCTTTAACGTGTTTTCTGAGCACCAACATTACAGGACGGCTGCGTACTATATATGTATTACGCCGGTTCGGGGTTCACTGTTACCCGTATATAACACACTAACAGTGAACGGATTTGAAATCATTTAAACACAACTATTGAACATCCCTAATTGAAAGCATGATAAAAGAATATAATTGAAAATATTGTGACAATGGGAGAAAATGTTAAATATGAGCAAGATCTCCATTTGCAACAATGGTTTCAAAAGTCGTCAGGAAGGGTTAATTCAATAGTTCCGTAACAGAATACTTTCATAACGATAATGATTTGAACTCTGACATCTCCCTGGATTGGATCATGGGTTATCAAATATGGAAAATCAGAGAGAAACGTAACCCCATTAAACAACACAATCAATCAATCAATCAATCAATCAATCAATCAATCAATCAACCAACGAAACAGTTAAACGTCTCATTCTCCTCTTAACATGTACTAGCGAAGTTCAAATCATAATAGTTTATTCCCCAAAACAACTGATTTCATTTTCTTTTTAAATGACCATAACATTATGTCTTTATTTGTTTGTATTACAAGATGCATGTATATATATACGTAAATAAAATATATGTCTATCTATGTCTATGTGTTATTCGTTCCTGCTCACCCCGTATCATAATTATTCAATCGTCTCTGTCAATATACTTGATCCCTATTTCCCATGTCTTCATTTTCCTGAATGTTATTAAAAGTCGTCATATTATTTAAACTTCATCTGAACATATGCATACAGTATTGAATTATACTTTCACGTATAGCTTTTAATTATATTAGTTTAAACATATTATATTGAGAAATAGTTACACGTTAGTATATATGTAATACATGTCAGGTACATAGGATTGGAAAACAAGCGTCATAGACATTTATACAAATTCCTTTCCTCAGACAAATTTGCATCATATTTAAAATTGAATGGCGTATTGATAGTGAGTTTGCTTAATATATGATAATTGAAATTAGATTATACTATTGTATCACTAGATCTTACTTTAGGTTACACATTTCTTTATAATATGATTACTGTTATGATATTATAAAGAAATTATATTATAATGAAGGCTTGTACTACATTTCTATTACATTATACTTAGCTTCACTGTTTATGATACTATTGGGAGTTCGAACCCCAGCTGAGCTAACATTCTTTCCGACTTTTGAAAAAATGTCACTGTGACAAGCGTCACTCGTCGACCACTAATGTGTAAACAGTTTATGTGGAAAAGCAGCCAGCCGATTGGAAAGAATGTGTTATAGATTACTGGTGTCAGAAAGCCAGTAAATACACGAGTATGTGAACTGGCCTGGCCGCCTTGATATGCTTGACGAATTGTTAAGAAAACGAGGTCAAACCCCAATCAATCAATCAATCAATCGAATATTGTTCATAGTTAATAACTGTTTTCAGGTTCTAACGAAAAAATTTCACGTTCCATTCACCATCTATTTATAGAGTGTATTCTCCAAAAGGCCAAATGTTATGTGTAAATCGTGAACAGTAGAAGAATAGCCGTATTTACCCACGTGTCAATCACGACATTTGGTCCCATTTTTGGTAAAACCTCCCTCCATTATTCTGATAGACCTTAATGGCAGACCAATGTCGTAAACAAACGCCGTGTGAACCCTATGATGCACCCCGTTCAATTAATTTGCCTTTTGGCTGGTTTGAAGTGCAATGTCCTTTAAGTGAGCGCTGTGATACAAAACGTGGCTCGATCGACATTCATTTTGACTTCGGTTTATTTACCTCGAATGCGAAAAAAAGCCTTTAGCTTATATAAACCACGGTCGATGTCTGCTTGTGACGTACGAACTGAGAAGTAATCCCTATGTGTCACCCTGTCAACGCAGGCGACGCAAACACGTATTTCATGAAATCCATCAATCTGTCTTTAAATAAGGAAGGTGACTAACTAACGATGGACACATTATGAAATAACGTTGATCTGAGTTTCTCAAAATAAGTTGCATTTTTTTTTAAACCAATTATACTGACCCGTGTAACGTAGACTACAATGTAAGATATGCCTTACGAAATCAGACATTCGGAGACTTTGTTTATATGTACGGTGCATCCAACAATTTTCAGCAATTTTCCAGTTATATCACGGCTTACTAGCTTACTTACAAGAACAACTGGTCCGTCGTTATGCTAAGCCAACAACCTTGAGCACCAAGGAGGGAAAAACCGTTACTACCATATCGAGGGCTTGGCGTGAAACGGTTGCAACTAAAAACCTATTTTGAAAACCCTGGTTTAGGGGCAATTTTGACCCTTTTGTAAACAATGACAATTTAGGTGCCATTGCTCAGAACGAGCAATGGCACCTAAATTGCCATTGTTTACAAAGAAAAAATATTTAAAGCTTATAAAGACTTTATGGCGAGGTGATTAATCTTGGTAAAAAAAATACCAATTTTAGTTACAACCGTTTCACGCCAAGCCCTCGATATTTTTTCTCTTCAAATTAATGCTTGAATAGTCAGATAGGGACATGATCGTTGCACAGAGACAGACATTAAACTTTGTACGACGAGATAGCGAACATAGACTATCTCGATCAGACTGCGCCGAGATGCAAACTGATCTCGAACAATGTTCCGAACCCCGACTTTCAAGTGACATGGCTCATGTATAACCCTTCCTTTCTTTGACATGAAGATACCGGAATTTCAGATGATTTTTGTCTTTCAATGTCTTTTGGTATTGACCCTGTAAGGGTTTCTAGAAACACACAATTACACACACACACACACACACACACACACACACGCAATGAGCAAAAGCGTCATTGACTAGAAACTGTCAGAGTATCTGCAAGTTTAGGCAAAACTCCAACTCTTGGTACGGTATGCAAATTTCGAGGGGTAAGGACTAAAACCTTTAGTGCGAACACTCTCGTCGTCTCCAGGAAGCTTATCGCATCGAGGCAGGGGAGGGTATAATATATTTCCCGAATAATCAATAGCGGAATGTTATAACTCCATTCACCGTGAATTAGTTCGGCGTTAGTTGGATTGCTATAAATTTGTCTTTATGTCATATAAATCAGTGAGCTGATATTAAAATATTAGCAGCCAGTCTCAATAAACACGTGTTAGGAGTTCCATTTCTCTGTGTTAAATCTCCGTGAAAACTCCTTATTTGCAAAAATGCTTTCTCATTTGTCTTTTGGATTTGCTTAATTGGGCTTTTACGCCGTTTTCAACATTATTTAAATTTATATGACGGCGACAGCTCACTTTATCATGATCCCTGGGCAAACGAACTAGTTATATGCCAGAACGAGCAATTCATCCTTTTGCCATAATGGCAAAAGCCGAAATAGCTCTTAATGAACAAATTATACATTAACCACAATGTTTTTAAAGTCGTCTGCTGCAAAGGCGTCAGAAAGCGTCTTTATGTGGGAAAGGGTTGATATTGTTACCCTTTCACGCACTGCATTGATTAATGCACACTTGGTGAATGTACTTGTTATACTTTACGTATGCAAACATGTATACATTTTGCACCAAAACAATTGATTTGATTTATTGGGGGTTTAACGCCGTTTTTAACAATTTTTCAGTCATATCACGGCGGCGAGTTCACCTACTCATATGTTTCCTGGTTTTCGCACACCAATACTCCATACAACAATCTTCTCAAGCAACTGGCTGCTTTTCCACATAGACATAGCCCATTGGTGGATGACGAATTACGCATGTCGCAATAACTTTTGTCAAACGTCGGAAAGAAAGTTGGCCGAACCGGGATTCGAACTCACAACCCCTGGATTGACAGCCCGCGTCGTTACCGACTGAGCTACCGGGACACCATAACTAACGTGTGGGTGTGTGCTTCATACGTCCCGGCCCGTCTGTTATTAGTTCAGTGGTTATACGATTGCTCTATGACGTCCCTTTCAGTTCAGAGAAGGATACATATTGTCTAGATTGAAAAAGGGACCTTAACCCTTCCCCTCATATGACAATTCTGCAGCAGACGTCTTTGAACACATTTTTTCAACAAATGGAAAATCTCTATAATTGAATGCGGGATAACCTATGACTAAAAGTGGAAAACATTGTGTCAAAAGGAGAAATTGCACGTTTTGTGCAATTTCTTCTTTTGTCACTATGTTTTCAAATAGCCGTCTGCTGCAGAGGCGTCAGAAAGCGTCTATATGAGGGAAAGGGTTAATTAAAATTAAATAGTTGTAAATATTAATACTTTCCCAGATACAACACATTTGCAGTAGAACATTATGAAAACATGTACATATAAGCACAAATTAGGAAAATCCCCAAAGACAAAAAGGTTGTATTATTGACAAGAGTTAGAAACAATGTTTCAAACGTAGATATTGCTCATTATGAGTAATTTCATCTTTAACAACACTTTTTTTTTAATATAGTCAGGGGAAGACGCGTCACAATACTTCTATATTTCGGAAAGCGCTGACAAGAAATCACTGCACCACCAAGCTCATGTTTTTATAGTTAACATTTTTTCCAAATAATTAATTAAAATTTTATGATGCCATTAAGGTATTTATTTCTTTCGAAGGCTTAGACGACGACGACTGCCTCGAATCAATGTGACATATAAACAATTGATTCATCAAAAGTATTTCATTCGTATGAGCATTTATGCTGCTGTAAGTATAGGACTAATATGGCCAATACAATACATACATAAATAAGAATCGCTGAACCACTGTGACGAAATATTTTCGAACGAGAAAAAATATATTTCGAGTATTTATTGGATGTTTCATGATAAGTTTGAACTAGGATTTGTCGCCGCTACTTAATCTATATTCATTGTTGTTAATTCCTCACGGAATCAATATCCTGACCGCCTTGGTGGTGTAGTGAAGTGGTGGTGCGTCCGCCTCGAGTGCGGGAGGTTGTTGGTTCAGTCCCCGACCGGGTCATACCAAAGACTTTAAAAATGGAAGTAATGGTTGCCCTTCTTTGCGGAGCTCATACTTGCGGGGTTAGCATTACGACTGACTGGCTGAAGACAGGATAAACGGACAGGTAGTACTGGCTACTAACCCAGGAAATGCATTGATATAGCTGAACTATTTATGAAGTCTTTGTAAAACACAAAACAATCAATCAATCATCATCCCAAATGTGTTGCTAATTAAAAAACGTTCGTTGCAGTATTCATTAACTCTTTCAGCGCCAAAGGCAATATTGAGCTTTTTGCAAACAATACAGATGCACGTGAGTCAGCTCGTGACGAGCTGTCTCACCTGAAATATGCATTGTTTGGCTGTGAGTTATAAAAATATTCCAAAAATCCTATAACATGAATATTAAGTCGTCCGAGTTTGAACAAGGAAGAGTCTACTTTAAATAATTTTGCGCTGAAAGAGTTAAACTCATTTAGTGATACGGTTTTTCGACATTATACACCATTTCTGCACGTCGTTATATTCTGGGTAAACGGATAATAACCAGTACTCACACCGATAACTTTTGGAAAATCTCGGTAAGTTTGCCCCGCCCACCATTCTGTTCGGACCAAGGACCATTTGAATACGTTGCGACGTTAAGGCTCTGAAACGTTTGTCCATATGACAGAAATCAACACAACGATGGAAGTGTCTGGTTCCAAGCAAGCGTAAATAGAGCTTGTACCATGAAATAGTAACGACGGTTTGGGACGAAGTCGTCAAACTGATACGAAATTGATAAATAGTTTCGCTTTGGTCTCCGACGGTACTTGGACTCAATTATTGACGTTGCACATGTAAATACAACTTCAATTTGTGACATGTGAGGATGAACACGTTCCCACATACAGACACTTCCTGACGTCTTTGTAGCCGACGGCTTTTGAAAACATTGTGACGAAAGGAGAAATTGATCATTACGAATGTTTCAATATGATTCAACAATTGTCCTTTGGTTTAGAAAAAGTTTCTATCTTGTTGAATAAATGTTTTCAGATTCGTCTGCTGCAGATTGGTTTGTACATGGGGAAGGGTTATTGTTAGTTCGCATATTCGTCATTTCTGAACAAAAAGTTTCGAAATGCTTTGAACCCAAGCAATGTGAAGCACTTTCGACTACTTGGACACATTTGTATTGTGGCACACAGTGGTAGAGCGTCTGTTTCTCATACAAAAGGTCCCCAGGTTCGAATCATGTGATGATCTGGTTTTATCATTGGTATTATTCCACACACACGGCGCGAGTACTGGTTAAGTCTCAATGAAGCAGACATCGAGCGTGATTTATATAAGCTGCGAGTTTGTTTCGCAATCGATGTAAACATTTATAAATAGGTTTTAACTAAACACGTATTGATACACGGTGATTCCAATCTTCAAATACAACTTTACCTGTGTAAAGGCCTAATCATTTACTTTGTAAGTGTGATTTCAATAGACCGTGTGTACACTAGAGGTGACGAGAGCTTGACTTGAGCCTAATAATATGAATGAAATAGTGCGTGTGTTTTGTCTGTTAAATAAGGGCATGTTACTCCCCATTGAATTCATCAAGAGAACTTAAGCAATATCTGCAGTCTGAGGTTACACGCCCATCTTGTTACGTTAAATATACTAAAGTACGCCTGGTATAAGACTGGGAGATCATGGTATCATCATCCATTTTCATTTCTCATTCACGTTGGAATGAATGTATATTGTTTTATGGCGCATCGACAGCTAAGGTCATTTAGCGCGCAATTAAATTTAATTATTCATGATCCCTGGGTAAACAAACCAGTACTAGGCTAGAACATGTGCCTTGCCCAAGGGCACTCCACCATGACCGTAGTGCCGTGACTGGGGATCGAACCCGGGACACGTTGGTGACAAATGCAGGAATAACGATCTAGTACCAACCAAGGCGTGCGAATACATAAGGTAGTTTGAAGACCTCGATCGTTAGACCAACATGATATTGCTCTGGAAACCTGAAATATCTGGAAAGTTTGTACGAATGTACAGGCTGATATTGATCTACACTGTTCACAAAAGCCGACTTGTAACATGTCCCACATATTATGAAGAAAATCATTATGAGAGTGCCGGGGGTATCTTAAGATAGGGCATGGACAACTATAAGAAAAAAGAGATAATATTAAATATTACAACAGTTTATTCATACATGAGCCATGGTACACGGACATCGACAGTCGTTATTTTATAACCCCTAACCTGCTGTTAGTGACTTTAACCCTTTCCCTCATACGACAATTCTGCCGCAGACGACTTTGAACATATTTTGTCAAATAATGGAACATCTCTATAATTGAGTGGATAACCTATGACTAAAATTGGAAAACATTGTGACTAAAGGAGAAATTGCACGTTTTGTGCAATTTCTTCTTTTGTTACTATGTTTTCAAAAAGCTGTCTGCTGCAGAGGCGTCATAAAGCGTCTATATGAGGGAAAGGGTTAAACAATACTTGCGCGCTCGTCAAATATAATGAACGATATCGCATATTGCAGACATAGTTGTGACCAGTGTTTATGGTAGATCATTGGCTATAACGGGTCAGGTTTATATGACAGAATAAATTGACTAGTTAACGGAACACAGGAACGATGGATATTACGATGAATTGCTGATTGTTGAATTTTGTGCAGTCACATACACTTTAAAAATATTCATCTATGTTGGCCAAAGCCATGCATAACTTTTGCCTAAGATCAAATGCACAGCGTTTGCCACAACACAATTCATCAACACGTTTTTGTCTTAGTATTTGTGTGTTTTGCGCTGAAATAGAAACATTTAAAATTGCTTATAATTAAACATTTTATTTAATAAGTATACAAACATATTCCTAAATACAAATCTGGTTTGGATTTTGAATATATCTTCATTTTAAAATTATGAGCATCAACTTCATGATTTGTTAGCCATGGATATATTACAAACCAACTATGCTTATAGAACAATCTCACGCTTGACATGCATGTACCATTCGTTTTGATACCTCACGTAAGCCAACAGTTTATGTGTTATAATTGACATATTTTTGCTTATGAAAATATATACTGTATCTATCTCAACCTTCAATAATATTATGATGTTCGTTTAGGACCAATTGTATCAATAAGTATTTGTAGATGTTTTCTGTTGGCTATATATATATATATATGAGCCATTCCGCGTGAAAACCAACATTATGGCCTCTGCGTAATATATCGAACCAGATCAGCCTGCGCAGTCCGACACAATCTGTCTCAGGGAAATACAGGTATAGAGTAATGATTCCTGTAACAGAAAATTCACTGTAGGCTAAAAGGGTCTGTCCGGATTAGTCTGCGCGGCATGCTTAGGCTGATCCGGGTCGATACTTTACGCAGAATCCACAATGTTGGTTTTCTCGCGGGACGGCTCATATCAATATATCTGCGTAATGTATCGACCAGATCAGCCTGCGCTGTCCGCGCAGACTGATCCGGCCGACACATTCCGTCTTAGGGGGATACATGTATACAGTAGTTATTCCTGAAACAGAAAATCCACAGGATACGAAAAGTGTCGGTCCAGGTAGGCCCGTGTGGCATGCTTAGGCTGATCCGGGTCGATACTTTATGCAGAGTCCACAATGTTGGTTTTCTCGCGGGACGGCTCATATCAATATATCTGCGTAATGTATCGACCAGATCAGCCTGCGCTGTCCGCGCAGACTGATCCGGCCGACACATTCCGTCTTAGGGGGATACATGTATACAGTAGTTATTCCTGAAACAGAAAATCCACAGATACGAAAAGTGTCGGTCCAGGTAGGCCCGTGTGGCATGCTTAGGCTGATCCGGGTCGATACTTTACGCAGAGTCCACAATGTTGGTTTTCTCGCGGGACGGCTCATATCAATATATCTGCGTAATGTATCGACCAGATCAGCCTGCGCTGTCCGCGCAGACTGATCCGGCCGACACATTCCGTCTTAGGGGGATACATGTATACAGTAGTTATTCCTGAAACAGAAAATCCACAGGATACGAAAAGTGTCGGTCCAGGTAGGCCCGTGTGGCATGCTTAGGCTGATCCGGGTCGATACTTTACTCAGAGTCCACAATGTTGGTTTTCACGTCGAACGGCTCATATATCATAACGCTAAGATATAAATAAACATGTGACATAACTCCAGATAAGGAGAATTATCCTTATTTGAAACTCAAACCCTATGTTGTTTGTACTCAAAAGAATCGTCTCAGTGGGGCGATTCTTTCGAGTACATACAGCATAGGGTTTGATTGAGTAATAAGAAAGATACTTTTGGGAAAAAACCAGTTTACTCCCCCTTGTTTAGTCCTCTACATGTGCCGGGGACGGTGCTGTCATTTTAATTCATTGCTGATATTACCTTACATGGTGGGACTGATTTCAGACTGATAGACAATCTAGGAGATTTCTGGAACAGCCAGAGAGAAAGCAGAGCATTGGTTCTAGCAAGCAGAAACAAGACAAAATCATTGACTTTAATTACTACAACAAAAACGTAACCTCTTGTTCGACTAATTTAAAGCCAAATGAAGCAAATATTACTTATACTATATTTAGATTTATAACTCTTTCGGTGAGTTGCTTCATATACAGCGTATTATTCTATATATAGATATGCCTTTATGTTTGAACAATTTAAGTCATAGACAGCGTTATATTCTATATTTAGATGTGACCTTATGTCCGCACATTAGTGTAAAGTGTCATCAACATGGTTGACTTAGTGAACGACAACTGGCATAGCACCAAGCTTTAAGCGATGTTTATATCCTTCAACTTCTGGAACCGATTGTGTAAAGCCTACATGTATGTCACCAGTGTAGAGCAAGGCAAGTCGGTGACCTTACATCAGAGGTCCAGATAAGGAGGGGTATTCAGCTCTTTTTTCAACAATTTCTCTCTTATTATTAAAGTAAACCCTAAGTTTTGTGTACTCAAAAGAATCGTCACACTGAGACGATTCCTTTGAGTACCAACAACATAGGGTTAAAAAAGGATTTTAGAATATGCAAAACGCCCCTTATCTAGAGCTCAGTTACAACATGTTTAGTTTAAAGCTACGTTTTACTCTTTTAAACTGTTTGAACCTATGTCACCAGTATAGAGCCAGGCTAGTCGGCGTACCGGCGAAATTTCAACCTTTTGTTTTTCCCTTGGTATTCTTATAATTGGCTATGGACTCTAATAAATGCCAAGCTATACTTGTTCATTTTAAAAAGTCAGTATTGAAAGGGTTTAAAGCAGTATAAAATGTACATGTTTTTAACCCCGTCCAACTTGCAGACGCAATTTATTGCATCTGCAGTCTTTTTAAAACACTGTGGATAACGGAGAAATTGCTCCTAATATTTTAAACTACGTTCAATGAATACAATTTGATTTATTTTGGATATACCATAGTTTACCGAGAAGCTTTCGAAGATTTCGAGTTGGTTTAAGTGGGAAAGAGTTAAGCAGAAAATTGAACCAATTTGTCATTTCAGAAAAAATATGTGAAACGACTAAAATAATGTTAAGTCTATCGGTGGTCCAGAGGTCCAGATACGGAGGAGTATTCAGCCCTTTTTCCCACAATTTCTCTTTTATCATTAAAGCAAAACCTATGTTGTGGTACTCAAAAGAATCGTCTCACTGAGACGATTCTTTTGAGTACTCACAACGTAGGGTTAGAGGTTCAAATGAGGATTTTAGAACATGCAAAACGCCCCTTATCTAGAGCTCTGGGTTGATAACGGTTTTTTATAAATAACTACATAAATAGTATTACCCATAGTTCTTCACCGTCATTGTCTTCTGTTAACACAGCAATTAATGCGTTACAAGAAACTTGTAGAAACTCCTGTGTGAAAACAAAATGTAATATAGCAAAGAAAAAAGGTATATAAATAGTTTCAAGCACTGTCTGTTTTCTCACTGCTCATTGAAATCTTTAAAAGATGTACATTCATGACGACTTACATAGCATTTTTAACGTCAAAGCCCGACAAAACAATATAATACAAAATGTCCAATATTTCTCTCGGGTGGCTCTTATGCAGTCGTCATACGTCAAATCGTTCTATACTTTGTCCCAATCACAATTAGTGATGTCAATTAAATTACACAAAGCTACAGTAAGCACTATTTTATTGTCATGTCATGATAATACATTCGTCGAACTTCCAAGCACTAGGTATGAGAAAACGATGTATTAATGGTTTAATGGGTACAAGTACCAGCGTCGGAACTGCATGGAATGTCGATTTTATAGTTTCAATCCAGGACAGTAATTACTGCGCTTAGTAAAACTAAACAGTATCCCTACATCTGGGCTGAACTATTAAAGCAAATCTATAAAGCGTCACTCATTGCACGTCAATAGGACATGTCCATCGTTGAAGATGTAAAACTGAAGATTGAAGGAAGGAAACTTTCGATCCGATTATTCTAGATGACAAATATGTAGTTATATTCCACTTAATTATTTTGTTTGCAAAACACTGATCCACGAACATCCTGTCTGTACGGTTATTTGCCACACTTTGACATGTCTACTTCAGAGCCGAATCCATATACACGTATCTTTCCGCGTCTGTTCTAGAAATGATTCGTAAATGATATATACTCAATTACAGTTTTAGAGTTGGTGGATTCGATGTCATTTGCAGTTCTTTGCACAAGTAACATATTCGTAATTTACAGCACTTGGAGTAACAAAGCACAACTTTGGAAAAGTTCTCTGCATTCAATTATTCAATAACACAGGGCGTTAGTTCGTCAAACAAGCGTGTTATATGTATATGTATGTGTCATGGTGGATATATATTTGCCCTTTTCCTGAATAACATTTTATTATTCTATTAACTATGTATGTGTTTTTAGTCACGTCAGAAGACATGCCGCACTTTTTAAAAATGAATACAACGTACACGGTTGTTTAAAATATCGACTTGACATATTGATACAATCTTTCATTTGCGTAATAACCTCCGTCTTTGGTATGTATGAAAGATTACCGCATAGATGTACATGCATTCCACTGTTTTGAAAATCTGTAAGGTGTTTCGACTTTTAATAATGGCTAGTTGTCCTGTGAACACGTTATATAGACACCCATCATTGCAGCGTTTTGTATATATCATATCGACTTCAATGAACTGAAATCAAGATTTCCGTCCATCAATGGACTACAGCTATCGCCCAAATCTAAGTCGTCCTCAACATCACTGCACATGTTGCTGCTGACGTCATCCTGTTTCTTTTTCGCGGTTGCCATTTCCGCTGCATGTTTCTTCCGCCATTTTGTTCTTCTGTTTTGAAACCAAACCTGGAATATTTGGAAATGATTGTTATATAATGTATTTTTCTAATTTAATGGGACTGAGGAGTTCCTTTTTGTCAAGCATACTTCCTAAGAACGTTGTCTGATGTATTTAAGCGATTTCTTTTTTAAAAATCTGCTGTTTCTTAGATGTGCTGTTCTCCAGATGGAGATCAACATTTTGAAATCGGACAATATTGCTAATAGTTACAACAAAGTAAGTAATAAATAGTTGAAAACTGTTTTGGCAGTAACTGATGAAAAACAGTCAATTGAAAGGCATTAAAATATATTAATTTGGCTTACTGGGTATGTCTATCCAGTACACATGAAATATAAACGATCAATATTTAGATGTTAATTGTACTGGAAAGTGAAATTATTTATCTAATTTTATCCCAGAATTAAGATTCACATATTTCAAGACAACTTTTGAACAGTTTTAAAACTTTCACTTTACTCTCTATAATCTGGAGTTCAGCCCCTTGAATGGCAACGATGATTGCGATGTATTTAGCTTAGTTATGAGAGGTCGATAAGTGACAACCTATTCGCATCAACTTACCAGTACACAATAATAAAACAAGCATACATGCTTCGTAACGAGGTTTTTGTAAGCTTTAATAGCAATCTCTTTAAAATCAGACACAAATGCATCTATTGATCTGACGACAACGCATAAAAGGTCGTCTCGTTCTGACCCTTTACATTTAAATACTCATGAGCACCTGCTCGTTTCTTTTGTCCCACGGAATTGCACGATGCAACCAATGTGTTTTTCTTATTTTAATTATATTTATTGCCACCAATATAATTGAATAAACAAATAAATTACAATTAGCTAAATAATTACTCATCTCTCTCTCTCTCTATTTTACTCAACAGTATTTATTGAAGACTTAAAAGTCTATGATATACTATGATATATATATAATTTTATATAGGTCTGAAAATGACGTCTTGTCTTAAAGTTACATAGTCACATTCGTTGATTATTTCCTCTCCGTGATACTGATTTATAGAGCTTTAACAGTGTTGTCTTCGGTTTTCTGTAGCGAGGCAGGATGTGGCGAGATGGCACATGTGATCAGAGAAAATATAATATCTGAGTGATTTAAGCAAGGCAAACATGAAGTAAACGAAGTTTAAAAATATATCCAGTCTAGAACAAGAGTCTATATGACGGGTACGTTAACTCTTTGACCGCTGGCATCGAGGTTGTGAAATCTATGTCACAAGGTAAGAGTCAGAGTAGCCGACGCTTTAGCGCCATCTGACCAGGCTCAATACCGTTACCACTCCAACTCAAAATTAACATCATTGATATTCATAGAATTGAATATTGACCCTCCAAAATAAAAGAAAAAAGCGGACACTCCATTTTACAGATTCGGCATTGAAAGGGTTAATATAGTAGTCTCTGTGCGGTTTAACCGTTATTAATTTTAATATCGTTGTTTGTACAAATCACCTCATTTAACATAAAAGAAAAGTATGTCTTGTTTAGGCACTCATGTCTTAACAGCGGGCTTTTCAACAATTATTAAACTGTATTAACCACTTTTCTGATAAACGACTCTTTAACGGACCAGCCAATTGAACTGCATTATATCCTTACAATCGTGACGGAGGGTAACCATTCAACATTTTACTTTGGTACAAACGTAACTATATATTTTAATATCTCAAAAGAGTCATTTTTTTTAAAACATGTAGGCTAAAATAAGGAAAATCTCCACGAAAAGAGATTGAATTATTGACAAGAGTTGAAAACAGTGTTTCAAATTGAAATATTGCTAATTATGAGAAGCATGGTAGGCACTTAGGGATAACTTTTATTTTGTCCGGCGTCTGTCTGTCCGTCCGTCCGTCTGTCTGTCCGTCTGTCTGTCCGTCTGTCTGTCCGTCTGTCTGTCCGTCTGTCTGTCCGTCTGTCCGTCCGTCTGTCTGTCCGTCTGTCTGTCCGTCTGTCTGTCCGTCTGTCTGTCCGTCTGTCTGTCTGTCTGTCTGTCTGTCTGTCTGTCTATATGTCTGTCTGTCTGTCTGTCTGTCTGTCTGTCACACTTTTTCGTCACGTTTTCAAATAACTTTTTTTCTACTCAAAGGTCTGACAAATGTTTATATCAATGTGTGTGATTTGTTCACAAAAGAGGGATAATCCAAATATTTTTATATCAGAGTTATTGCCCCTTTTCTGTCAAAAATTATAATTTTCTGACAAGGCCCCGGCAGGTGACACACGTGCTCCGGGGAGCACTCCATTCTAGTTTCAAATATCTACTGAGATTTTCTCATAAGTTTGCCAATATGTTTTCTAAGTCGTCCGCTGTAGATTTTATGTATGTGGGAAAAGGTTTACATTTTGCTTGACATGGTAGTTTAACCCTTGTCCCGCTATACGCGACTTTAAACAACATTTGCGTTTTCCGTTATGTACGACTTTTACCTACATTTGCGAACAACGTTACAAATGATCAGCCTACACGTGTGTAAAGTCTAGCATTGGCCTTTATTATTCGTTGTTATATAATCAAGCGCTCTGGTTCAATAATGGATAAAGTGACTATTACTTATAATAATAGCCTCAACTTATATCTAGTGAACTCTTTTGTATATAACTGACCATAAACGTATGCCGTGATACTTGACCTTACCGGCTCAAGTGTAGATAATGCAGCTGCGACGATAGACATCTGCGTAATGTATCGACCAGATCAGCCTGCGCTGTCCGCGCAGACTGATCCGGCCGACACATTCCGTCTTAGGGGGGATAGATGTATAGAGTAGCTATTCCTGAAACAGAAAATCCACTGGAGGCGAAAAGTGTCTGTCCTGGTTAGCCTGCACGGCATGATAGACATCTGCGTAATGTATCGATCAGATCAGCCTGCGCTGTCCGCGCATACTGATCCGGCCGACACATTCCGTCTTAGGGGGATAGATGTATAGAGTAGCTATTCCTGAAACAGAAAATCCACTGGAGGCGAAAAGTGTCTGTCCTGGTTAGCCTGCACGGCATGCTTAGGCTGATCTGGATCGATACATTACGCGACATGACATCTGCAAACAGACAAGGATCAACCTACATGTGCGCCGTTACGCGAGAAAACCAACATTGTGGACTCTGCGTAATGTATCGGACCGGATCAGCCTAAGCATGCCGCGCAGGCTTATCCGGATAGACACTTTTCGCCTCCTGTGGATTAACTGTTTCAAGAATCATTACTCTATCTATCCTTATTCCCCTTAGACGGAATGTGTCGGCCGGATCAGTCTGCGCGGACAGCGCAGGCTGATCTGGTCGATACATTACGCAGATATATTGATATGAGCCGTCCCGCGAGAAAACCAACATTATGAACTCTGCGTGAAGGATCGACCGGGATCAGCCTAAGCATGCCGCGCATGCTAACACGGACAGAAACTGTTCGCCTCCTGTGGATTTTCTGTTTCAGGAATCATTACTCTGTATCTCTATCCTTCCTGAGATGGAATGTGTTGGCCCGGATTAGCCTGAGCGGACTGTGCAGGCTGATCTGGGTCGATACCTTACGCAGAGATCATTATGTTGGTTTTCTCGTGGAATGGCTCATGTGTGTTAAGCCATATACTGATCTGAATTGTTCGTTATATTGTATCAATACGTAGTAAAACTACTGAATTTAAAAATGTTAGTGGTGGCTGCCCTCCTTTGCATTCGGGGTATTGGGCTGATTGGCTGGTGTCAGGATAAATGGACCAGTTGTACTGGTAACTTACGTTATATATCTGAAACATTTTTGAAAGCTGCGTAAAATACCAAACAATTAATCAATCAATCAATGATCAATTCAAAGTAGGAACGTACATTCCTGTTGAAATAATTTGCAAGAATTCAGCAGTATTATGGTTTTCTATGTTTTCCAAACAAGAGTTATCTACAAGAACTCACAAAAGCTCGAAATTGGAATAATACATTCTGGCATAATGGTTTGTATGCATATTCAAAAATTGACGTATATGACGAAAGGAATACAGTTCTAGAATTACAAAATGTAATGCTGTATTGAAACTTGCGTTAAAAACATTGCTGGCAAGGGATTTATTGCGCAGTTAGCCTTAGTATTCAATTTTCCCCAAAGTCTTTGTAAAAGCTACTCACGAGGGAAACTTTAGCAATTTCAACATACTGTTCGCTCATTTCCAAATAGATGTAAATTGCAGCTAGCAATAGTTTGTAGATGCAACTGTTTAGAGGCATCTTCAAATTAAGTGGTTCAAGGACGTTGTACTCCCAGGCGTTCTTGAGCTGGGCAAACATACACACTCTCTCGGTGTTTTTACCCGTATTTACAAATCGTTACAAATGTATGGGAGCAGATAATGCGCGCATATGACGATGTTTGGCCGACTCAAAACCAACTTAACATCGCTATGTCTTAACCCTTTCCCTCATACGACAATTCTGCAGCAGACGACTTTGAACATATTTTGTCAAAAAATAAAAAAATCTCTATAATTGAATGGATAACCTATGACTAAAAGTGGAAAACATTGTGGCAAAAGGAGAAATTGCTCGTTTTAAGCAATTTCTTCTTTTGTTACTATGGTTTCAAAAGGCCGTCTGCTGCAGAGGCGTCAGAAAGTGTCTATATGAGGGAAAGGGTTAATTTGTATCACCCTTTACTTTGGTTTGTCACGTATAAAAAGATCCTTCAAGTAAGAAGTAAATCGCATACAAAATATAGCAAATCGCCGAAAAATATATGATTGATACCAAAATAATAAATAACTGAGAAAGAAGCTGTTGGACAGAATGAACATGAATCGTTTCCCAGGATGTTCTTTAAGAAGAGCGTGTACTGTAGCAGTTTGTGAATCATAGCGGATTACCGTAGAAGGGATTTAATCCCAGATGATTAAGCGTCGAGTGATATAAATGGCTATACCTTCCCACCCGACGGTTCTCTGTGGTATGAAAGTGAAGCGAAACTGATAGTGATATAACTCTTCACACGTTTAACCCTTTCCCTCATACAACAATTCTGCAGCAGACGACTTTGAACATATTTTGTCAAAAAATGGAAAATCTCTGCAATTAAATGGATAACCTATGACAAAAAGTGGAAAACATTGTGGCAAAATGAGAAATTGCACGTTCTGTGCAATTTCTTCTTTTGTCACTATGTTTTCAAAAAAGCTGTCTGCTGCAGAGGCGTCAGAAAGCGTCTATATGAGGGAAAGGGTTAACAGTGTTTTTATGCCCCCGTCGAAGAAGATGGGGGTATATAGGAGTCACTGTGTCGGTTTGTCTGTCTGTCTGTCGGCCGGAAGCCATATTTTGTCCGGCCTATTTCTTAAAAACCACTGGGTGGAATTCAATATTTTACATGAAGCTTCTATACCAAGAGGAGATATGCATATCCTAAAGGGGTTACAATTGCATGTTATTTTACAGATTTATGGCCCGTTTACTTATTAAGTTATGGTGTAGGTCAAGGTGCTGTTTAGGGGGTCTTATCATCTTCAGTGATAGTTCTAGTTTTCCTTGGCGTTCAGGGTTGCAGAGTTAACATTACGAAGGACTGGCTGGTGTCGGGATAAATGGACCAGTAGTGCTGGTAATTTACCAAGGAAACGATGTGATATAACTGAAAAATAGTTGAAAGCGGCGTAAAACACCAAACAAATAACAGTGTTTTTTATAACCGAGCACCGGTAGCAGCGGTTCAAATACATGGATGTAAAAAGATAAATTCCCATTTTCCCCACAATGTTTTCAATAATTACATTTTCATATGTAGATATGTTTTAGTTTTACCTCGATGATTTTATATATTGTTTGCTGATGATTTATTGTGTGTGGAAAAGGGCTAGGAAAAGAAAGAATAATATAGAGCGGTCAGCATAGAGCAATCTTATTTTACGCACTTAGAGCCACTTTAGTAATCCTTTGCCATACAAATAACTCGGATACAAGTTTATCAGCATATATAATAAGTTAAAACAAAGGGTAGATTTAATTTTGATCTTTACCGGTCTCAAATACCCGTACTAAACTATTTCACTGCCGAATCTTACAAAGTCGAATCTTCCATGTTGGACCACTCCATTTTTTTTCAACAATAAATTTAGTAAAATTTAATGTATAAGTGGCAATCAATGCAGATTTCAGGAGAGACCGCTCGTTTGTAAAAATCATTTATTTGCCTTTTAGCAGCGAAAGGGTTAAGAGTCACTGTGGTTGAAGAAGGCCAATTGCAAACCGCAGGATTATCAGCGACAATGTAACAAGAGCGATATTCACGCTATACTTTTACGTTAGGAGGCGCCGACAGCCATCGGCCGACGTGAGTGTATGTTTTCTTGTTATTAAAAATCTCTGACTTTCTAATGTTTTGTTTACGGCCATCCATCATTCACCGACGCCATAGCGCGGTCTCTGCGATTTAAAACCTAATTTGCCTGTCTCAAGAAGTTTATACGAAAACGGAGGAATAACGAGCGCTGAATGAATTTGTTTCTAGTGTTTAGCAGGGTATTTTGCCACAACATCACTTAAATAATGGGCTGTGCGCATCCTTATATACCTGGGAAACTGTCGACGGAGACTTAATGTAACTGTATATACTCCCGTTTAATCGTGGGTGGTGGGGAGGGCGGGTCAGCGTTGGTTTCAGTTACATTGCATGTTTTATATTGTGCTACCATGAACAAGTGATGAATATTTCCCAAATTCGTGAATTTTCCTACTTATTTAAAACTCATTGCTTGGAGGATTAGCGTTGCTTTCAGAAACATTGCATGTTTTATATTGTGCTACCATGAACAAATGATGAATATTTCCCAAATTCATGAATTTTCCTACTTATTTAAAACTCATTGCTGGGAGGATTAGCGTTGCTTTCAGAAACATTGCATGTTTTATATTGTGCTACCATGAACAAATGATGAATATTTCCCTAATTCATGAATGTTCCTACTGTTTAACTACTTATTTAAAACTCATTGCTGGGAGGGTTAGCGTTGCTTTCAGTAACATTGCATGTTTTATATTGTGCTACCATGAACAAATGATGAATATTTCCCAAATTCGTGAATTTTCCTACTTATTTAAAACTCATTGCTGGGAGGATTTGCGTTGGTTTCAGTTACATTGCATGTTTTATATGGTGCTACCATGAACAAGTGATGAATATTTCCCAAGTTCATGAATTGTCCTACTTATTTAAAACTCATTGCTGGGAGGATTAGCGTTGCTTTCAGAAACATTGCATGTTTTATATTGTGCTACCATGAACACATGATGAATATTTCCCTAATTCATGAATTTTCCTACTGTTTAACTACTTATTTAAAACTCATTGGGAGGGTTAGCGTTGCTTTCAGTAACATTGCATGTTTTATATTGTGCTACCATGAACAAATGATGAATATTTCCAAAATGTTATGAATTATCTTACTGTTTAATTAACTTTTTCCCTCATATAGACGGTTTCTGACGCCTCTGCAGTAGACGGCTTTTTGAAAACATAGTGACAAAAGAAGAAATTGCTCAAAACGAGCAATTTCTCCTTTTGACACAATGTTTGCCACTTTTAGTCATAGGTTATCTCCATTCAATTATAAAGATTTTCTATCTTTTGACAAAATATGTTCAAAGTCGTCTGCTGCAGAATTGTCGTATGAAGGAAAGGGTTAACTACTTATTTAAAACTCATATGTTGAACTGTTTATTGAGCACGAATCGATTGGGATTAAACCCTTTCCCGAATAAAACAAAACTGCAGCAGACGATTTTGAAAAGAAGCTCACGACAAATGGAAAAAATTCTATAAAGGGAAGTATAATTATTGAATTGAGTTGAAAACAATTTGGTAAATGGAGGATTTGCTAATTATGAGCAATTCCTCCATTTACCACAATGTTTCTACAAGTCATCTGCTGCAGAGGCGTCAGAGAGACGTTTTATTTTTGTGACCAGTGTAGTGTTTGACATATTACTTAGTAAGAAGTTTATGTCAACGTTTATAGATTCTGCATATTTCTTTAAACTTTGACCAGTCTTTGAATTGATATCCCCTGCAAAGTTAAACAAACGAGAAGGTTTGCTATCACTACTTTGTTAAGTGTTACACGTTTTAAAAGAGTAATCGCAAAGAAGTGATATTCAATTATATTGCGCCATTTTTTACCGAGATTTCATTTCTTACACGGACTATTTCAAATGCTTACTTTCTACCACGAGCAGTGTCTAACTGATTTAGAAAGATTGTTTGCACTAATCAAACATATAGAACAAACGTTTTATCAACATGAGCTAATGTAGCTTCTAGTCACAAAACACAATCAAATATATATTGGATATGGCATGTTTTAATGCAATCCTACTTCTATGTACAGAACACAGGACAAACGTTTCATCAACATGAGCTAATGTAGCTTCTAGTCACAAAACACAATCAAATATATATTGGATATGGCATGTTTTAATGAACTCGTTCAGATTGCATGTACTTCTTTCTATGTACAGAACACAGTAAGCTATCAGAGTGAACACACATGACACTGACAATATTTATCAGATTCGTGCTACCGTATTCAGTTGTATTTATGACAACTGGCTTTTCGCGTCACTTATCGATTGTAATGTATGACGATATCTAAATCTCAGCTCCAAAGTCCCTACAGTAGACTTTCCGATGTTCAAATCGAGCGACTCCATATTTTATGTAATAAGTAGGTTGGGCGATATTTTGATAACTAAAAGACAAACATAATTCTAACTCAAACATGTGAAATGAATGATAATCAATTGCATTACACTAATGTCTCTATAGAAATCAAACAAAACTATTGAGTTTAAACTTATTTATTTTACATCGATTGCGAAACAAGCTTCAATCTTTTATTAATCACGCTCGATGTCTGCTTCCTGGAGACTTAACCAGTACTCGCCGCCCCGTGTGTGTGGAAAAATCCCAAAGGCAGAACACGCTTATCACGGGACTCGAACCCGGGACATTTGGTATGAGAGGCCCGACGCTCTACCTCTGCACAACTGTTTTCCACAAGACCACTTTGAGGCAGATGAGGCTGATTCATGTTTTTTTTTGTTATTTTATAAATTAGATAAATTGCATTCCGAATAAAACGCGAAAGATTCTTATTATTTAAATATAGAATAATTGGACATTCGGTTCGATTGAAAATTAAATTTCCAGGAATAGGTAGTTTACGCCTGTATTGCTGGGGGCACGTTCAATGTGACCATTACAAGTACGGTAAGAGTCGGCTATATAGATCTGAACGATTTAAGTCAATGCAACTCATGAGCTCCAGCAGGTATGAAATGGTTTTACACCTTTCACTTTTTTTTAAATATAAGGTTTGGGACCAATATCATCTGTTCATGTCCGCCGCGATATGACCATAGCGTAAACTCTAAAAACAAACTTAACCCTTTCCCTCATACAACAATTCTGCAGCAGACGACTTTCAACATATTTTGTCCAAAAAAAAAAAAAATATATAATTGAATGGATAACCTATGACTAAAAGTGGAAAACATTGTGGCAAAAGGAGAAATTGCACGTTTTTTGCAATTTCTTCTTTTGTCACTATGTTTTCAAATAGCCGTCTGCTGCAGAGGCGGTCAGAAAGCGTCTATATGAGGGAAAGGGTTAAAGGTGATTTTATTTTGAAGGTTCGTCGTGAAATACCGTTAGCACATCGGATCTCTCCGGAATGTTAATACGAACTTCCCGACAATTGCCGAGTGAAGGCGGATTCAAGGAGGCGTTACTGACCAAACCAAACAGCCACGGTCAGAATGTGATGGATTAAGGATGAAATGAGAGTCATTATTGACCACATTTGTCAAAAAGTGACTTCTGGTTAATATTTGCTCATATCAACCTAACCAGGGAAACCACGTGACCATTATGGAATTTTCATAATGAAAGTGTCACGTGATTAACTGCTAACTGATTGCATCATGGGATGGATTTAGACTACTCCTTATATGTACGTTTCAATGAGTATTGTGTATAGATATTGCAATGGAGATAACGGGATTTGATATTTAATTGAAAATATTTATTTGATTAACCATTTTCCACATATAGATGCATGTTGACGTGTCGCAGCAATCGATATTTGACAAAAAAGGTTGCAATAGGAGAAATTGCTAAAAAAGAGCAATTTCTCCTTGTGTCACAATGTTTTATACTCTATAAAAGTAAATTAAAGTTACATTTATAGAAACATTCAATAGATTCGCCAAGATGTTTTCAACATCGTTCGCTGCATATTTGCTCTATGTTGAAAAGGGTTAAAACATTTTTTCACTGATGATGACATTTGGTATTCGGTAGATCAGTATGACATTGCCATAGTTATATATCTTTTTTCCAGTGCAATAAACGAAATATATTACAAAATATTACAATTTTATGCAAGTCATTTTCATATTAAACAATAAAAAAAAGTCTAAAATAATGATTTTAAAGTAACATTATTGATTTACGTACAACACATCTGGCTTATATGAAATTTGTTAATTTCTAAAATGGCATTCACTGAAAACGTTCTCTAAACGATCCGTACTATTACTGATCATACAACAACGCCATATCCTGTATGAAACAGTTTCAGCATGCAAACCAAACTGCACCGATTGACTGCTTTGTTTTTGAAAACATAGTGACAAAAGAAGAAATTGCACAAAACGTGCAATTTCTCCTTTTGTCACAATGTTTTCCATGTGTTTTATGCCACTTTCAACATGTGTTCACTTATATCGCGGGGTTTTCTTAGGTAAGTTACCAGTACTATTTGTCCAATTATCCTGACACCTGCCAATCAGTCATAATTCTTAACCCGCAACCCTGAGCGCCAAGAAGGTCAGGCATTACTACTATTTGTATAGTATTTGATACTACCCGACCGGGGATCGAACTCGCGACCTCCCGGACCCGAGGCGGACGCTGTACCACTTCACTACCGAGGTAGTACATGTACACGCACCTAATCAATACAATGTCGCCTGCACACCTTACATCAGGCAAGTATTATAGTGTCTATGATCAGGGTAACAGCATTGTTATCTCTTTCACTGCCGAATATCACAAAATCGACTATTTCATGTTGGAAATTGGACCATTCCATTTCTCTTCCAACAGGGACTTTGGTAAAATGTTATGTCTAAGTGGCAAACAATGCAGATTTCAGAAGAAACAGCTCTTCACAAGCTGTCTCACCTGCATCTTTATTGTTTGTTAAAGCCTTGAATTGCCTTTAGCAGCGAAAGAGTTTACACATAATATCAAATATGATAAATGCTCATCGTTTTATAGTTAAATTTTGTATCTAAGACATTTGCTTCGTGAACCGTCTTTAAAATGTATAGATTTAGATATAACAAAGTTAGACTCGAAACTTAATTTCATTCTTATGTTGTGTAGTAAGCATTCCCCTGACAAACAACGTTAAACGTTTATAACTTTCTGCAGATGAAGGGTGAATGGAAAACCCCTGCAATGGTATTGAGGAATGTATCAACTTTAGTATTTACAAAAATGGACTCAATGTGAGAGATTAACTATTAATCACTTTCATTCTGTGATTAGAAAGCATACACCCTAGGCCGAGCCTCACAACTCTCGTCTGTTAAATTTGACGAACTTTCAGAAAAATTGCAGGAAAAGAAGCTATTGTTCAGAACGTGTTTTAGCTTTCGTGCGTGTTAAATTTTAAACATTTGTCAGAGGGAAGTATGATGCAACCAACCTATAAACAATTAGAAATACAGATATTTAATTTGGAATTAGAGTGTCGAAAAGTCGTGTTAAGAGTTATAGAATAGCAGCGATCCTGGCCCACATAAGGTGAAAAGAAACGCCACTGTACAAATAAGATAGGATATGTAATGGTTAAGGAATGCTACTTTATAAATGAACAGTTATTTGTTACTAAGATAACACAATTAACGGGTTTTTTCGCGCGTAGGCTCAACTTCTGTTAGTTGGGTGAAAAACGGAATTGTGCGTTACATTAATCACGTGTAAGATACTGTAGATTCGAAAGCGATCTGATCTTCATTCGGTTCATACAAACGTTCTAAGTCACACATTTTAAAAGCCTTATATTTATAAAAGGAACATGTAGAGAGACATGTGTATGCACTGCTAATTGTTAGCCATCTCACACATTTTAAATGTACTTTCTTAACCCTCTCCCTCATACAACACTAATGCAGCAGACGACTGTTAGTTCATATTGGGGGAATATGTAAACGAAAGTTTATATATCGAAAAGAGTTGAAAACATCGTAACAAATGGTGCATTATTAACAAATCTCATTATTCAAAATGTTTTTAAACGTCGTCTGCTTAAGAGGCGTCAGAAAGCGCCTATATGTTGGAAAAGATTAATTGAATTGTTTGTATAAGGGGTCGTTGAAAAGTCGGCCGCTTTGAATTGAAAACACACTAATGATAAATAGGGAAATGAATGAAATATGTGCAGAAGCTCCTTTTCTAACGCTATTTCATAAAGTCGTTAGAAGGAGATGCTAAAAAAATAGTTCTGTGTCAGGGAAAGGTTTAAACATTGTCCATTAACTTCATTGTACTTGGTTTATGAGGAGGATTTATCCGAT
This sequence comes from Serripes groenlandicus, assembly GCA_031761405.1. Lineage (NCBI taxonomy): Eukaryota > Metazoa > Mollusca > Bivalvia > Cardiida > Cardiidae > Serripes > Serripes groenlandicus. The sequence goes on along the minus strand of JASEVX010000009.1, from coordinate 9,054,654 downwards.
TAAGTTTTTTTTACTTGGTGCATCAACATTTGCACTGAGTCTGCATGGGAATACATTTGATCAAATTTCAAATAATTCGAAGGTAAATGCTGATGTCTTTATAATGGTTAGGTATATACATTGCCTATATTTTGTCGGCGTTTTATACAAATGAGAAAGACAAATTATCAGACGAAATATGTTACACAAGAATCAAAATGTATGTGAGAGGTGAGTCATGAATTTATAACCACAAAGGTACCTGTACATGGCGTGTTCATGTAGAATGCAATGCAAACATAAACGAATAGAATGGTCCGCTCAGTTAGCCTACTTGTGCCGTCATTCCGCTAGTCGCACTGCTCAACAAAGTTGCAATTTTCACACCAATTATAGAAGTGTTGCACAACTAGTATGATACCAATTATAGAAGTGTTGCACAACTAGTATGATACCAATTATAGAAGTGTTGCCCAACTAGTATGATACCAATTATAGAAGTGTTGCACAACTAGTATGATACCAATTATAGAAGTGTTGCCCAACGAGTATGATACCAATTATAGAAGTGTTGCCCAACTAGTATGATACCAATTATAGAAGTGTTGCACAACAAGTATGATACCAATTATAGAAGTGTTGCCCTACTAGTGTGATACCAATTATAGAAGTGCTGCGCAACTAGTATGATATTAATTATAGAAGTGTTGCACAACTAGTATGATATCAATTATAGAAGTGTTGCACTACTAGTATGATACCAATTATAGAAGTGTTGCATAACTAGTATGATACCAATTATAGAAGTGTTGCACAACTAGTATGATACCAATTATAGAAGTGTTGCATAACTAGTATGATACCAATTATAGAAGTGTTGCACAACTAGTATGATACCAATTATAGAAGTGTTGCACAACTAGTATGATACCAATTATAGAAGTTTTGCACAACTAGTATGATACCAATTATAGAAGTGTTGCACAACTAGTATCATACCAATTATAGTTATAGAAGTGTTACCCAACTAGTATGATACCAATGATAGAAGTGTTGCACAACTAGTATCATACCAATTAGAGAAGTGTTGTCCCACTAGTATGATACCAATAATAGATGTGTTGCACAACTAGTATGATACCAATTATAGAAGTGTTGCACAACTAGTATCATACCAATTATAGAAGTGTTGCACAACTAGTATCATACCAATTATAGAAGTGTTGCACAACTAGTATCATACCAATTATAGAAGTGTTGCACAACTAGTATGGTACCAATTATAGAAGTGTTGCACAACTAGTATGATACCAATTATAGAAGTGTTGCACAACTAGTATGATACCAATTATAGAAGTGTTGCACAACTAGTATCATACCAATTATAGAAGTGTTGCACAACTAGTATCATACCAATTATAGAAGTGTTGCACAACTAGTAGCATACCAATTATAGAAGTGTTGCACAACTAGTATGGTACCAATTATAGAAGTGTTGCACAACTAGTATGGTACCAATTATAGAAGTGTTGCACAACTAGTATCATACCAATTATAGAAGTGTTGCACAACTAGTAAGATACCAATTATAGAAGTGTTGCACAACTAGTATCATACCAATTATAGTTATAGAAGTGTTGCCCAACTAGTATGATACCAATTATAGAAGTGTTGCACAACTAGTATGATACCAATTATAGAAGTGTTGCACAACTAGTATGATACCAATTATAGAAGTGTTGCCCAACTAGTATGATACCAATTTTAGAAGTGTTGCCCAACTAGTATGATACCAATTATAGAAGTGTTGCACAACTAGTATGATACCAATTATTGAAGTGTTGCACAACTAGTATGATACCAATGAAATGATGCCAAGACGGAAAGTCAATAAGACCTCAATGTTTAAGACACGACTCATATTATTTATTTATATTGATTGCTTGTTTTTTTTACGCCGTGTACAATAATTTGTCCAGTTATCACGGCGTTGCCTGGGTAAGTTACCAGTACTGGTCCATATACCCTGACAAAGCCAGTCAGTCGCCATGCTAACCCCGAAATCCTGGCGCAAAGGAGGGCAGCAATTACTACCATATTTGAATTCTTTGGTACGACCCGGCGGACACTCTACCACTACACCAACCCAAAGTGAGATGGCATGATCATGATACTGTATATCGCATAAGTTCAAATTACACAAATTCAATTCCTTCTTTGTATCCATGTAAGTCAACTAGTTTCAACCCTGTCCAACTGTTTCAATTAAACTTTGAAGCATACGTTAATTTTCATCTATAACATTTTAACTTTGATTCAATAACCAATTGCAACTGTTTTTAACTGCTCTAAATATACGTTATATATACGTTAAGGATGCTGATCTCTAAAAGGAAATCATTAATAAAGAAAAAACCCGAGAAATTTAGGTATAGCTACACTAAATATTATCTGAGACGATTCATCATTAACATTGACTGGGCAAACATTTTCTCGTGAAAAATCGGACACTGATATTTACACAGACGTCGAGTGTTAAATTCTCCCAGGCCAATTGTGCAGTGTGGGGTTAATGGGCAAGTTGATTAAATGCCCAGGATCGTAACTTGATTTGGCAGCATCATTTAATATTTCTCCTGAAAGGGAACTTGGATTGTCCCAGGTATTTAAGATTCCAAGGTCAGGTTTGAGATTCTTCGTAGATGAATTATACACTAAGGACACATATAGAGTCCTGGCCCTGGTAATTTGTTTACTGGTGAATACATGCTCTTCTTATTCACATCATGAGTAATTTGACTTATTTAAAACATTTGGTTTATACGACATACATAACGCAATATAATAATATCATGTGTGATTTTAAGTACGTTATTAATAGATACAACTATTAAATGTAGTCTGATAATAACGACTCTGGTGAGATCGTGTGAATTACCAGGGGCGTAACTAGGTGACAATCGAGTTGACACTCAGATGAGGTAAGGGGTCCGGTCATATTCCGTAGGTACAAACTTGAAATCCTACATTGCATACATATCGTGATCTCAAGTGGTCTTTTTGGTCAACCGAAAACACAAAGTAGCTATCAGAAAACCGCTTGCAGATTTATTGGTATTTTCGGACCAAATCAACCCTTGTCATTCTCATCCTACAATGGATACCCTTTCTGACTAAGTATACGCATTGTCATACGTGCGTATGTCTGGGTGACGCGCCTGAAAACAAACTCAACCCATACGTGATGCAGCCTATTTATATGCATTGCCGTCGCTACTTTTCCAACACTGCTCCTACCAAGATACAGTAGTTTTACATTGGATAAGTCAATGTAATGCCGACACACGAGTACATGCCGTTGTTCATTGGTCTAAACAGTTAGTCTAGTTTAAACCTTGTTTAAACTTATTTATTTTTCATCGTTTGCGAAACAAGCTTTCAGCTTATATAAGCTGAAAGCTTGTTTCGCAAACGATGTAAAATTTCTGTTTCCTGGAGACTTAACCAGTACTCGTGCCGTTTATGAGGGAAAACCCCCAAGGCAGAGAATCCGCTCATCACGCGATTCGTACCTGGGACCTTTGGTACGAGAGACCGACGCCCTACCGCTGCACCACTGTTTATACGATTCAAGATTGAAACACGAGTACATGCCGACGTTTATTGTTCTATACGGTTTAAAATTGATGCCACATACATAAATGAAAATCTGCAGCGGCACACTTTAGCGTGTTTAAGAGTGCTATGAATATGACGAAGAATTCAAATGACGACAATCACAATTATTACAGTGAGTCATGTTCATTTGTGTTTTCAAGGATCATTACGTTATCCTTAAACAAGTAAATCATATTTGGTTGAGCTGATCAATTAGATATTTTGATCCAATATTAATGAAATACGCTGTGTTTGGTATCTTGGTTAAAGTGGTAAATTTGATGATAGATGTTCTTTCTATTATTGTTTTGTCGTTAAAGCATAGGCATTTTACTTTGTCTTTCTGAGATTTTTCCACAGTTATCCCAATCATTTTGTTTTTGTTTATAATAACGCCAAATTAAACACCACCAAATTAGGACTAACACAGTACTTTTCGTGACAGTTTATATTTTGAAGACATTGTGCAGTATTAGAGCATCGAACGGCCTCCCGTGCGAACGTTCCAATTTTCGAATCCCGATATGAGCGGGTTTTACCGTCGGGATATTCGACAAGAAAGGCTCGAGTACTGGTTAACCCTTTCAGCGCCGAATTGTTTAAAGTAGACTCTTCCATGTTCAAACTCGGACGACTCTATGTTCATGTTATAGGATTTTTGGAATATCTTAATAACTCACAGGCAAACAATGCAGATTTCAGGTGAGACAGCTCGTTACGAGCTGACTCACCTGAATCTGTATTGTTTGCAAAAAGCTCAATATTGCTTTTGGAGCTGAAAGAGTTAAGTCACCGGGAAGCAGACATCAAGGAGTGATTTATATAAGCTGAACGATTGTTTCGAAATCAATGTTAAATAATTATATACGTTCAAACTAATCTTACCTTTACATGTCTAAATAACACGCCGAGCACAGGAAGCTCAGTCGGTAGCGACGCGAGCTGTTTATCCAGCGGTTGTGAGTTTAATCCCTAACTCGGCCAACATTTTATCCGAAGTTTGACCAATCTCATTCATCTCCTATTAACGCTGGGCAGATCGTGTACTTTAGTCAGATTGAAGTTTGACAAAAGTCACTGTGACAAGCGTCATTTGTCTTCCAACAATTGGCTAACAGTCTATGTGGCGAAGCAGCCAGTTGCTTGGAAAGAATGCTGTGTGGAGTATTGGTGTGAGATAGCCAGGAAATACATGAGTAGGTGAACAGACAGCCGCGATATGACTGAATTATTGGAAACGGCGTTAAAGCCCCACTAAACAATCAATCAATCAATCAATCTAAATATCAAACAAAAAAGCTTTTGTGAATAAGTTATATCTAGTTTACTCCATAAGTTTAGGAATCCGTCTCAGTGCAATCGAAATGATCCATGTCCTGATATCTTTATATTGCTTACCTTAACTTGGCTTTCGGTCATTCCTAAAGCATAAGCTAGTCTTGCACGTTCTGGGCCCGCTAAGTATTTCGTCTGTTCGAACGTTTTCTCGAGAGCAAATATCTGTTGACCGGAAAACGTGGGTCGTGTGTGTTTCTTTTTACCGTCTCTGTCAATGATGACATTCGTCTGGGATACTTGAAAGAGAAATAGGGAAGCAATTCAATGATCCATCTTAACAATTGTTATTGGTAATTAACCCTTTCCAAGTTTCTAAGTTAATTGAACAAAGCATAAGTGGCACGACTCGTGAGAACAAATTACGTTACAAATATAAACAGAACAGAACAGAACATAAGTTTATTGATTTGATCTTAAATCCAGATCATCATCGTACAAACATATTAACATAACATAACATACGTAAATGTGTAAAAAAATACAAAATTACAGAACACGAAAGTAAATATTAATCTCTCGAATTATCCTCCCTAAGATCTTAAATGGAGGTTGAACGTACATTTGTTTCTATACATCTAATTTTTAGCAATTGCTATTACTTAAACAATATGAAGCAGCTACATGTATATACACTACATGATCACATGAAACATTCCTCACATCGGAAACGCAGTGCAATGTATCCA
>JASEVX010000009.1:8888832-9043794 GCA_031761405.1 Serripes groenlandicus | reverse complement strand
TACCTTGGTCGCACAAGTCGTGCACACAGGCATAATCATGTTCTATGTGTGTCAACAGGAAAAGTTTTGAATGCTTTTTGAATATACTTTTCAAAAGATAACCACAAAAACATGTATACTAAACTGAAGTCAATGATTGAATAATGTGTGTTCTTAGTCCCTTTTCATATTTTGATTTTTACTTAATATGTGAGGAAAATACAGCACTTAACTTTTTATCTGAATTCTGTATATATATATTCCTTTCATAAAAACCTTCTAATAAAGTGCAGTATTTAATAACCTTAGCATTTTGTAATATTTTATGTCTAATACTTTCGCATACACATGTATATAGTTAATATTTTGCCGATAAACAGGGGCGTAGCTCCCTTTAGGCACTGTGGGCACGTGCCTACACATTTTTTCTCAAAATGCCCAAAAATGCAGCTACGGCGATATACTATTGCGTAATGACCAGATAAGCCTGCGCTGTCCGCGCAGACTGATCCGGCCGACACATTCCGTCTTAGGTGGATTGATGTATAGAGTAGTGATTCCTGAAACAGAAAATCCACAGGAGGCGAAAAGTGTCTATCCGGGTAGGCCTGTGTGGCATGCTTAGGATGATCCGGGTCGATACTTTACGCAGAGTCCACAATGTTGATTTTCTCACGAGACGGCCTACACATTGATTATTGAAAAGCTACTCTATACATCTATCCCCCTAAGACGGAATGTGTCGACCGGATCAGTCTGCGCGGACAGCGCAGGCTGATCTGGTCGATACATTACGCAGATGTATATCGCCGCAGCTGCATTTTGGGGCATTTTGAGAAAAAATGTGTAGGCACGTGCCTACAGTGCCTAAAGGGAGCTACGCCTCTGATTGCGTCAGTGTGTGAGAAAGGGTTAAGCGTTTTCGTTAGAGCAGCGGGCGCGGGGTTAACTTACATTACGTAAACAAATAAAACAGAAAATATAATATAAAAGAAAAAAAAATGAAAACAGTTATCTCCAGAAGGAAATGAATTGGGATTACATGTAACCTTCGACCATTTGAAGACTGATTACCACTTCGGCGATATAAGGCAACTACTCTGAATTAGTCAAAAACACTCCTCATGAACATTAGGAACTTGGTTAGTTTGCGAAATGAGACGCCTCACATGGAACGCTTTACTTGTATTACATTCACTCTTTAAGTTTAAGTTATACTTGTTTTTAAATTGAATTTCCGTGTAAAAAATCGCGGAAAAGGAGCCGAAGGCTGCAGCTGAAAATTGCTACAAGTCTTTTCAATTTTTTTATTACGATTTTAAGTGATGAATTAATACATGATTGATAATTTAGGGTTTGGATTTTATTTTTATTTTGATGGAAATATTGTGTATTAAGACAAGGATGTGACTTGTCATCTGCATAGAGACAAACGGGTTTATGATGGGATGCGTACACAGACTTCTCAATGGGCAATCTGACAAAATAGCAAAATTTAAAAGGATATTCTCATTGCTATAGAAACGAAAATGATATAATATTCCAGGGTTGACCGATCATAACGCGCCTCCTTGAATAATTGGTTTGAATGACATGGCGAGGTCAACGTTTATTTACTAAAATACAATACACTGAAAAGGTGGAACTGCCGAAGCGGTTTGTGTTAATAATGTATGAAATGATTAATTTGTCGAAACAGTGATATTGTCTGAGACGGGTCGAGGAAATACAGAAGGAAAGAGGCAGAGAGAAGGAAAAAAGCTAGGAAAAACTAAGGAATGCAATGCATAAACTGAATGTGGATTAAAATGAAAAAAATAACCACACAATTTAGAAATGATATTGTTTTCGTAAATAAGGTGTTTTCTCTGTTTTAGATTGTATTAAAAGAGAGACTTGAATACTAAACTTAATACATTTCTTTCAAATTACATACAAATAGCAAACATACATGTATATAAGAAATAGAGAGAGATAGAGAAAAAAGATAGAGAAAGAGAGAGAGAGATAGAGAGAAAGAGATACAGGGAGAGAGAGAGATAGAGAGAGAGAGAGAGAGAGAGAGAGAGAGAGAGAGAGAGAGAGAGAACGAGAGAGAGAGAGAGAGAGAGAGGAGAGAGGAGAGAGAGAGAGAGAGAGAGAGAGAGAGAGAGAGAGAGAGAGAGAGAGAGAGGAGAGAGAGAGATAGAGGAGAGAGAGAGAGGAGAGAGAGAGAGAGAGAGAGAGAGAGAGAGAGAGAGAGAGAGAGAGATAGAGAGGAGAGAGAGATAGAGAGAAGAGAGACGGAGAGAGAGAGAAAGAGAGAGAGAGAGAGAGAGAGAGAGAGAGAGAGAGAGAGAGAGATAGAGAGAGAGAGACGGAGAGAGAGAGAAGAGAGAGAGAGAGAGAGAGAGAGAGAGAGCGAGACAGACAGACAGACAGATAGACAGACATACAGACAGACAGACAGACAGACAGACAGACAGACAGACAGACAGACAGACAGACAGACAGACAGACAGACAGGTCGGCCGGCAGGACAGACAGACAGGTCGGCCGGCAGAGAGGCAGACTGACAGACAAACAGCAGGCATACATAGATAGTGTGCATGTAAGGGAATTAATCAATTAATCACATTAATCACACATTTCACATAATTCAAACAAATCGGATACACATGTTTACCAAATCATAGACTTTACTCAATGATAAATAGCTGTATTGCTATATGTAAGCATCATTTCCGTTATCTCAGCTGAGATTCAGAACGAGGCAGGCGACAGAATGAGTGAAATCGCATCGTCACCTCAAACAAGATAATGGCATTAATTCACTGTTTGGTAAATACACGTCGCTGTCTGTGTAAACTGGGTTATATGTAAGCATGTCAGTAGATGTCAGAATTATGGACATGGGAAACTGACATGGGTTAGTGCAGATTTCATCTTCACCGTGATTGCTGGTATCGCGTTTACTAAATTTCACTTCAAAGCCGAGTACCGTTATCTCAGTCATTTGCGACGCGGGCTGTCACTCCAGGAGTTGGGAGTTCGAATCCCAGCTCGGCCAACATTCTTTCCGACGTTTGACAAAAGTCACTGCGACATGCGTCATTCGTCTTTCACCAATGGGCTAACAGACTATGTAGAAAAGCAGCCAGTTGCTTGGAAAGTATGTTTTGTTAAGTACTGGTATGAGAACCCAGGAAACGCACGAGTTGGTGAACTGGCCGCCGTGATATGTGATTTTTTTTGAAAACGGCGTTAATCCCCAATCAATAAGCAATAAAACTAAATTTCACGACGGTGTATATCTGTCAGTCTGTCTATATAAAGAATACTACCTTGCACGGATAGTGCGTGTTCTGAAACGAGACCAGTTTGATGAAAAGGGGTCTGTCTGTCTATTTTCTTTGTTTTTTAGTCCTTTCCCACATACAACACATACACATACAACAAATCTGCAGCAGACGACTTTGAAGACATCTACTCAAGATATGGAAAATCTATAACAATGAAAGTATAATTACTGAAAAAAGCTGACCTCCAGGCTGTAGATTGTATAGTCAAAGTTTGAAACTGTTCAAATGTTGTCTTGACATATTAGAATCATAATTCTGGTAGAAAATTAGAGCATTACTTTCACTTTCCAGTACAATAAACATCTAAATATTGATTGTTCATGCACATACCCAGTCAGCCAAATTTTGTACATTTTCATGACGTTCTATTGACTGTTTTACAACATTTACTGCCAAAATAGTTCTGAACTATTTATTACTTACTTTGTTGTCACTATTAGCAATATTTGCAGAAACTTCAACACTTGAAAATGTTCATCTCCATCTGGAGTTCAGCTCCTTTAATACCCAGGTTCAAACCCTGATGGTATCGATCATGGTGGAGTGCTCATGGTTTACCTCCCAGTGATCATAAAGGAGTTCACTGTAGCCACAATACAACTGAAATACTGTTGAAAACGGCGTCAACCCATTACGAAATGAAACAAAACGAAAACACAACACTTATAATATTTGTGTCATGTCTGTTGAAATAAACTTAAACATACGGAGATGAAAAAAACATAAGTAAAATATTGTTGTTCTTGCTGCATTCCTGTACTCTCGAAATAATTTGACGGGACTTTCTTTCACAGCGGAATTTTTATTCGACACGACAGTGATCAAAATAGCGCAAGAAATAAACCCGCTCGTCATAATTGAGGCGCAATGATCCGCTTTATATAACGTAAAATGGTCGGAAAGTCGGGACCAAATTGCCTTTTCACTTCATTTGCATCATAGAGCATCGTCAATTAGACTTAAAGCCATTTTATTTGTATTCAGATGGGTGAGTGGAAGAGGGAAGCTGCATTCAATGGGACACGGATTCACCCTTTTTCCACGATGCAGACGACAAACAAAGTGTTGACGCTGCCAAAGTAGCAGATGGCTACAAAAAAAGGAGCATTTTTTTCTTTTCCCACACTATGTTCAATTACTTATGAAATCAAACTTCTGCTTTCCAAGATTTTTTCTTACATATATTTAAGCAGACGACTCTAAGACTGGTTTATCAGTTAAAACGGTTGACCATTTCGAGGGCTTGGCGTGAAACGGTTGCAACTAAAAACCTATTTTGAAAACCCTGGTTTAGGGACAATTTTGACCCCTTTGTAATCAATGCAAATGTAGGGTGCCATTGTTCAGAACGAGCAATGGCACCTACATTTCCATTGTTTACCAAGTAAAATGATTTAACCATTATAAAGACTTTATGGCAGGTGATTAACCTTGGTAAAAAAATACCAATTTAAGTTACAACCATTTCACGCCAAGCCCTCGATTTCACTGCCGAATTTCGCAAAAGTCGACTCTTCCATGCTGATAATTGGACTTCCTCCTTCCTTTTTGTCCAACGGGAAATTAGGTAACGTTTAATGTCTAAGTGGCAAACAATACAGATTTTAGGTGATACAGCTCGTGACGATCTGTCTCACCTGAAGTTGCATTGTTTGCAAACGTCTTTAATTGCCTTTGGAGAGTGGCAGCGAAAGGGTTAACTATTGCTTTCTTCGTCATCTCGACTCATTTCAATTTCCTTAAACATCGCGAAATAAGTTGGTAAAACCAAAAGAGGGCATTTTCTTTAAAAATATGTGTTTTTTATTATATATATTTAAGCTGTCTTTTCATATAACTCTTTAATTATTGGACAGGTATCTAAATCAGTATGCAAATGAATATAACCCTGTTACACATACATGTTCCTATGCTTTCTGACGCCTCTTCAGAAGACGAAATTTGAAAACATTGCGACAAAAGAAAAATTGCTCAAAATAGACAATTTCCCTTTTAGCTACAATATTTTCTCACTGTTTTCAACAATTATACTTTCATTTATAGAACTTTTTCTCTCATTGTTTCTGCATATCAATACGTTAATTGTGGTTAAGGGATAAACAGTTCAGTTGTAATAAAAAAATCGGCCGATACTTCAGAGTAATTATGGAGGTTTGAACACGATACGAAGTAAATTAGGGACGAACTATCTATTGTGAACCTCTGACATGATTAATTGCTATTTGGAGGTTTTGAGAGCCGTTTTAAGGCCCTCTATTAGAATAGTGTCTGGTACCCTTGGATGTTAAGCCCCTTTTAAAAATTCAGGCGCATTTTGACGCATCTGTAGCATGCAATATTTGAAAACATTTTGGTAAATGGAGATGTAGCTCAAGATGAGTAATTTCTACTCATGCCATTATCCTATCATCTCTATTCAGTGATTATACTTTCATGTATTGAGAATTTTCAATGTTTTCAAAGTCGTCTGCTGCAGATTTGTTGTATGTAGGAAACATTTAATTTTGACATGTTTTCAAAGTCTTCCGCTGCAGATTTGTCAGGGGCGTATCTTGGCAATAATCAATGTGTAGGCCGTCTAGTGAGAAAATCAACATTGTGGACTCTGCGTAAAGTATTGACCCGGATCAGCCTAAGCATGCCACACAGGCGTACCCGGTCATACACTTTTCGCCTCCTGTGGATTTTCTGTTTCAGGAATCACTACTCTATCTATCCACCCCTTAGACGGAATGTGTCGGCCGGATCAGTCTGCGCGGACAGCGCAGACTGATATGGTCGATACATTACGCAGACATGTATCGCCGCAGCTGCATTTTGGGGCATTTTGAGAAAAGATGTGTAGGCAAGTGCCTACAATGCCTAAAGGGAGATACGCCCCTGTTTGTTGTATGTAGGAAACAATTCAATTTTGACATGTTTTCCAATGCAAGAGGAAATAAATGTATTGAGATTGTGTTCTTAAAATGTCTTGTTTAGTTTAAACTTATTTATTTTACATCTATTGCAAGACACGCTGTCCGCTTATAGAAGTCTTGATCGATGTCTAGCTGCTTCATGGAGACTTATTGATTGATTGGGGTTTAACGCCATTTTTAACAATTTCTCAGTTATATCACGGCGGCCAGTTCACCTACTCATGCATTTCCTGGTTTTCTCACACCAGTACTCCACACAACAATCTTCCCAAGCAACTGGCTGCTTTTCCACATAGATTTAGCCCATTGGTGGAAGACGAATGACGCATGTCGCATTGACTGTCAATCGTCGAAAAGAAAGTTGGCCGAGCCGGGATTCGAACTCACAACCCCTGGATTGACAGCCCACGTCGCTACCGACTGAGCTACCGGGACTATGGAGACTTAAGCGGTCCTCGCGCCGTTTGTGTGAGAATATCCAAAAAAGCAGAATACGCTCATTAAGGTATTCGAACCAGGGCTCCTTAGTACGATAGGCCGTAGCTCTACCATTTCGCCACTGTGTTTCTTGATGGAAACGTTTAGCTGAAGTAGACTTATGACCAAACCTAACATACTTATAATAAATTAGAAGTTCATTTTTGAGAGATAGTTATAAAGATGGTTAGAAATTGAGCAATTCTCCCTTTTGCCTTTGTCAGCGAAAGGGTTAACTATTGCTTTCTTCGTCATCTCGACTCATTTTAATTTCCTTAAACATCGCAAAGTAAGTTAGTAAAACCAAATTGGGCATTTTTGATTCTTTAAAAATATGTGTGTTTTATTATATATATTTAAGCTGTCTTTTCATGTAACTCTTTAATCATTGGACAGGTATCTAAATCGGTATGCAAATGGATATAACCCTGTCACACATACATTTCTCATTTTTTCGACTGTATCAAGGAAACAGTTATACCTTAATAGTGTCATTTCAATTCAAGAACTTGACTTTCATTTGAAAACAAGTTCCATTGTTTTCCCTACATATTTCTTTTTTAAAACGTATAATATCTGCAAAATTGCAAAAATGTGACCAATAAATATAGGAATTAAACGTAGCCTTTGGAACAAGCGTGGTACCTAATCATTTAGCGGATATGCAGGCTGGTCTGCATCCAAACCAAACGTCATAATTATGCTACAGTTATTTTTCTTGAATTGTAGCTAAAATAACAGACTGATCTGTCACTCAACTCCCAAAAATGCTTCAGTTATTTGTCTTGAATCGTGGGGCAAATAACAGGCTGATCTGTCCCAAACATTCGTTAGTTGTTTCCTTTTAATCCGAGATCATTTCGAGGGCTTGACGGGAAACAGTGGTAACTAAAAACCTGTTTTGAAAACCCTGGTTTAGGGGCAGTTTTGACACTTTGTAAACAATGCAAATTTAGCACTATAGATGCAATGGCACCAAAATATCCATTGTTTACCAAGAACAATGATTAAACGTTTATCAAGACTTTATGGCGAGGGGATTAACCTTGGTAAAAGAATATTAATTCTAGTTACAACTGTTTCACGCCAAGCCCACGATAAAACAGGGTAAATCATGTGATATCAACTTTATTTCAAACTTTTCCCATACCAAGTTGGAGCCGGACAAGCCCTGATCCCGTTATTTTGACTTAAAGAGATGACCATCGAATCTCCGACCGGGCAAACAAATGGTCAAACAAGACAATCTGTAGATAGGAAAGTGAAATGTTTGTCCTGTATACATGTCATCATTGACAGATAAATACTGCCCACGTTACCATAGTAACGATAATGCATTATTTATCATTCGATGGGTTTCAAATTAAATCAAACTAATCTGTTATACTACATAGGTTTACCCTTTTCCACATACAACACATCTGCAGTAGACGATTTTGAAGACATGCGGATAAAATAGGAAAACTCTCTAAAAAACAAAAATAATGATAATTTATATAAGTTTTTATGACAAACTTTGAAGCGAGACAATTATCATCTTGAGTAATTTCTCTTTTTACAACAGTGTTTTTTTTTTTAAAGTTGCAGGGTGAGTAGTCACACAATGTGTTCACGAAGTGTGTTTGTTCTCTATCTCTCTTTCTATTGCCACTGTATTTCCTGGTATGATGATGCCAATAAAAACATGTTTTTTTCGCCGTACACAAGTATATCGAAATTTCTGCAAGATATGACTGAGGTCAACATCTATCTACATATCTTCAGATAATATGCTCCATCTTCTATACTTTCTTCCACTTAATATTCACATTTCATATTTATTCACCTATACATGTACATACTGTTCGAACCTTACAACATTTCCGACACTCGAAGTACTAATATTGATCAGATTTCTTTGAACACAACTTTATGTACCTTCGTCTCAAATCGCAGACATCGATTGATTAAATGATTTGGGTTCAGCGCCGTCTTCATCAATACTACAGTCATTTCACTAAGGCCAGTTTACATAGTCGTGTCTTTCCAGGCGTTCTCACACCTGTACACCAGACAACCGTCTTTTCAAGCAACACAACATTGTGGACTCTGCGCAAAGTATCGACCCGGATCAGCCTAAGCATGACTGCTTTTCCACGTTCACTGTAAGCCCATTGGTGGAAGACAAATGAACGCTTGTCACATTGACTTTTGTCAAAAGTCGGACAGAAGGTTGGCCGAGCTGGGGTTCGAACGGGTTATACCAAAACCATTTGGTTTCATTACAGGTGAGATAGCATTTCAACTAATAGGTTGGTGTTATGCTCGGATATACCTACCTGCAGTACCGATTACTTACTCAGGAAAACTTGTGTTGCTTGCCAATATGTCAGTAAATGAACATTGGACGGACACAGGACGGACACAGGACGGACACAGGACGAACAAAGGACGGACACAGGACGGACACAGGACGGACACAGGACGGACACAGGACGGACACAGGACGGACACAGGACGGACACAGGACGGACACGGGACGGACACAGGACGGACACAGGACGGACACGGGACGGACACAGGACGGACACGGGACGGACGAAGGACGGACACACGAAGGAGAAATAATCGGTATGTGTCACCCGACCAAGACAAACAACAAACTCTTCGATAAATCAAAATGTGCATACTTAACCAGGATGAGATTACCTTTTCCGTGGCGTGAGTGATATCATCTTTCCTCGGGTTTGACCTCTCAACTTTGATAGAGCAACTAATCCATCCGGGCGCCTTTCTAAGAACTATTTACATGTTGTCAAACCCCTTCAAATATGGAATATTTTATATGCAATGAATTACCCGCGATTTCCGACGGAATGACGGACTCTTAAACGATTTTTGATTGGTTGATTGACGGGCGGAAATACCGAAATTAACAATATCGTTTTGTGGTTCCCGGTGTATTTGAGTGTAAATAACGGCTATAATTTTTCAATATTTCAACTGGAAGTGAGTAATTCATTACATTCTTGATCCATTCGTTTTGTCCTTTCGTGACATTCGTTCTGACACACATGGAAATTAAACGACTACCGGTTTCTCTTCAAATATCATTTGGTGTAATTGCTTTCCTTTTTAACTTATAATGGTTTATAGACGGGACTTTCTATCTATTCCTCCGACGAACGAGCTTAAAATGTCTATGTGGGAAAGTAGTCAATTGGTTGACAATAATTTTGTACAGAGATACAAGAAAGTCATGATTAAATTAACTGGCCGCCGCGATAAAACTGAAATGCGGTTGAAATCGGCGTTTAAAGTAAATCATATTCATGTATATATTGTTTTTATACACGATCATAGCTGAGAAAATATTTAGTCGATACCCTAAATTAAGAAAAATACCAGTCTGAACATCTGCAAAGTTTCGCCTTGGATGGGGGATGTCATGGGTTCAATCCCCAACCGGGTCATACAAAATACTTTTAAAACGGTACTCATGGCTACCCTCCTTTGCGCACACGAGCATGAGGTAAGCATTACGACTGACTGGCTGTGTCATGATACATAGACCAATAGTATACTGGTTACTTACCCAGGAAACGCCGTGATACAAATACAACACAGTTGAACACGGCGTTAAGCACCAAACAATCAATCTACTGTAAATGTTCTGGAATTATTGTGTAACCACTGGTAAACATCACTGGTACACATTACTGGTACACATCACTGGTACACATCACTGGTACACATCACTGGTACACATCATTGGTACACATCATTGGTACACATCACTGGTACATATCACTGGTACACACCACTGGTACACATCATTGGTACACATCACTGGTACGCATCACTGGTACGCATCACTGGTACATATCACTGGTACACATCATTGGTACACATTACGGGTACACATCACTGGTACACATCACTGGTACACATCATTGGTACACATCACTGGTACACACCAATGGTCCACACCACTGGTACACATCATTGGTACACATAACTGGTACACATCACTGGTACACATCATTGGTACACATCATTGGTACACAACACTGGTACACATCATTGGTACACATCACTGGTACACACAACTGGTACACATCACTGGTACACATCATTGGTACACATCATTGGTACACAACAATGGTACATATCACTGGTACACACCAATGGTACACACCACTGGTACACATCATTGATACACATCACTGGTACGCATCACTGGTACACACCATTGGTACACATCATTGGTACACACCAATGGTACACACCACTGGTACACATCATTGGTACACATCACTGGTACGCATCACTGGTACACACCATTGGTACACATCATTGGTACACATTACTGGTACACATCACTGGTACACATCATTGGTACACATCACTGGTACGCATCACTGATACACACCAATGGTACAAACCACTGGTACACATCATTGGTACACATCACTGGTACGCATCACTGGTACACACCATTGGTACACATCATTGGTACACATCACTGGTACACACCACTGGTACATATCATTGGTACACATCACTGGTACGCATCACTGGTACACATCACTGGTACACATCATTGGTACACATTACTGGTACACACCACTGGTACACATCACTGGTACACATCACTGGTACGCATCACTGGTACACACCATTGATACACATCATTGGTACACAACACTGGTACACATCACTGGTACACATCATTGGTACACATCACTGGTACACATCACTGATACACACCAATGGTACACACCACTGGTACACATCATTGGTACACATCACTGGTACGCATCACTGGTACACACCATTGGTACACATCATTGGTACACATCACTGGTACACACCACTGGTACATATCATTGGTACACATCACTGGTACGCATCACTGGTACACATCACTGGTACACATCATTGGTACACATTACTGGTACACACCACTGGTACACATCACTGGTACACATCACTGGTACGCATCACTGGTACACATCATTGGTACACATCATTGGTACACAACACTGGTACACATCACTGGTACACATCATTGGTACACATCACTGGTACACATCACTGGTACACATCACTGGTACACATCACTGGTACACATCACTGGTACACATCATTGGTACACACCACTGGTACACACCACTGGTACACACCACTGGTACACACCACTGGTACATATCATTGGTACACATCACTGGTACACATCACGGGTACACATCACTGGTAAACATAACTGGTACACACCACTGGTACACATCACTGGTACACATCACTGGTACAAATCACGTTTACACATCACGTGTACACATCACTGGTACACATCACTGGTACACATAATTGGTACACATCATTGGTACACATCACGGGTACACATCACTGGTACACATCACTGGTACACATCACTGATACACATCACTGGTACACACCATTGGTACACATCGATTAGGACACATGAAGGCAGCAGACATATTTCTTGTAAAAACATTGGTGGAACAGAACACATTACACGCATGTGTGTACTTTCCTTCAGAACTTAGGTATTACAATTTACAGTTTATTTTTTACCAGGATCTTGACGTCGTTTAATAAGACAACTAAGTGTTCATATTGGATAAATTATAATGATTACAGACTTGGTGAACAATTCAACAGGATATATTAAGTGTATCGACTTGAATTGAAACTTGAATATTTATGTTATAATATCATTATGACTCGAATATATATGTCATGATATCATTATGACTTGAATATATATGTCATGATATCATTATGACTTGAATATATATGTCATGATATCCTTATGACTTGAAAATATATGTCATGATATCATTATGACTTGAATATACATGTCATGATATCCTTATGATTTGAAATTATATGTCATGATATCATTATGACTTGAATATATGTATGTCATGATATCCTTATGACTTGTAAATATATGTTATAATATCATTATGACTTGAATATATATGTCATGATATCCTTATGATTTGAAAATATATGTCATGATATCATTATGACTTGAATATATGTATATCATGATATCCTTATGACTTGAAAATATACACATTACTGGTACACACCACTGGTACACATCACTGGTACACATCACTGGTACGCATCACTGGTACACATCATTGGTACACATCATTGGTACACAACACTGGTACACATCACTGGTACACATCATTGGTACACATCACTGGTACACATCACTGGTACACATCACTGGTACACATCACGTTTAAGTTGTATACGTGTTCGTAGACTAGTAAGTTGTCATTCGTTCGTTTCCAATCACGTTTAAGTTGTATACGTGTCCGTAGACCAGTAAGTTGTCATTCGTTCGTTTGCGGTCACGTTTAAGTTGTATACGTGTTCGTAGACCAGTAAGTTGTCATTCGTTCGTTTGCGGTCACGTTTAAGTTGTATACGTGTTCGTAGACCAGTAAGTTGTCATTCGTTCGTTTGCGGTCACGTTTAAGTTGTATACGTGTTTTGTAGACCAGTAAGCTTTCATTCGTTCGTTTCCAATCACGTTTAAGTTGTATACGTGTCCGTAGACCAGTAAGTTGTCATTCGTTCGTTTGCGGTCACGTTTAAGTTGTATACGTGTTCGTAGACCAGTAAGTTGTCATTCGTTCGTTTGCGGTCACGTTTAAGTTGTATACGTGTTCGTAGACCAGTAAGTTGTCATTCGTTCGTTTGCGGTCACGTTTAAGTTGTATACGTGTTCGTAGACCAGTAAGTTGTCATTCGTTCGTTTGCGGTCACGCTTAAGTTGTATACGTGTTCGTAGACCAGTAAGTTGTCGTTCGTTCGTTTGCGGTCACGTTTAAGTTGTATACGTGTTCGTAGACCAGTAAGTTGTCATTCGTTCGTTTGCGGTCACGTTTAAGTTGTATACGTGTTCGTAGACCAGTAAGTTGTCATTCGTTCGTTTGCGGTCACGTTTAAGTTGTATACGTGTTCGTAGAAGTGCGCTGTTCTTAAAGGTGCTGAACAACGGATGGAGATAAAACTGGGGTCAAACAAATGCTTTGAACAGGTTCAACATTTAGAGCGGTTGACCACGTACTAATCAATATACTTTGTGTATGTTGACATTTCGCTGTACATGTGAGTGTTTCGCACGTTGGGTGTATATGTTGACATTTCGCTGTACATGTGAGTGTTTCGCACGTTGGGTGTAGGTTGCTTAATCGTCAGCTATTCTGCCATATCGGCCATATTCGACAAACCCATCTTAAACTTGCAAAAGCGAATGTCCGGCGTTAACAGCGCGTGTTTCTAATGAATGACTTACGAATGGCCATTGAAAACACATCGTCAGACTACTGTTTCATCAGGCACAAAATGAATCCACCATGACCGAGAGGTTAGCGTCGGGGATTAAGAACCGGTTCGATCCCAAGTCGCGGCGTTCATCGTGGAATGTCCTTGGGCAAGGCACATTTCCTAGCCTAGTACTGACGTGTCTAACAGGGAAGAATAAAAAGTGAATTGTCGCCGTGATATAACTGAAATAATATTGAAAACGCCGTAAAGTCTCGCTATAAAACAAATAATACGAATCAGGGACAAAGCTAGCGAAGATGGAACACTAGGTGGACCATACATTCAGGCTATCAGTCTGAATAGAGCTGTATTCTAAGAGATTGTCCTTTCATATCAATACGATGATGTTCTCGTCGATTGGATTCTATCTCTAGACTGCTCATAAATATCCAACCATTAAACAAGTATTGTGTGTTTGAATTAATAAAACCACAATCTTTCTTGATTAATTCGGAATCCTGCGCTCGGTCGTGTATCAGCGAAAGATCTCTGAGGCTGTCTGCCTATTTCGTTTGTTTATCCACTCCTTTGCTTTTTGTTTTATGATTTTTTTTCTCGCAAATAGAGTAGGTAAATTGTATGTAATTCAGGTGCAATACAGTAAGTTCAAAGAATGTGTTGCTGGTTTTAAAATGCAGTAATGTATCATGTGGCAAATCATATTTAATAATAGATTGTGTCACAACTACCTTGTTTTCTAACAAATGCTATGTTGTCCGTCTTCGAACGATATTCAGTTTTATTCTAAACTATTTCATGAATACAGGATAAACAAAACGGTTCCATTCTTTCCCCGTGTTTGGTTGTAATAACCATAGCAATTTCCAAAAATCCCGTTCCTATGGCGATAAGGGATAATTCTATTGGGTGCGATCCATCGTGAACAAGTAATTTAGGCGAATTTTGAGGACGCGTGCCGCGTCCTTGGCTAATTGAAAGCGTTTCAAACATGATATAAATTCCACGTTATGACCTATGAAATGCTTAATGAATTTATACCGAAAAGTGCGATCACCGGAAAATACGAGCGAAATGGGGAAGAATGTGTCGAAATGAACGCGTTAGATTAGCAATTTCGGTGAGATGGTGCGGCCATAAAGAACGTTGTCTTATTCACATCGTTGGGATGTCAGAGTGGTTGTAAGATGATTCCCGACGTTTATTTAACCCTAGAGGTTTTTAATCAATGGGATATTCTGCCAGATTAAATCATACAGATATTCCTCTTTGCTCATATCACTTCAAAAAAGTTCTTACTCGGAACGGCATTGAAGAAATTAGCCACGATTTATGACAGTAACTCTGAACCCTTTCCCACATATAGAAGCCTTCTGATGCATCTGTTGCAGTAGTCTTTTGAAAACATTGTGGCAAAAGGAGACCGTTTTCAAAGTTCTCTGCAGCATGTTTGTCGTATGTAGGAAATGTTTAAAGCAGCAATTACAACCTTCATATTAATTAGAACTCACTTAATTTCTAGGAAATTGAAGACTGGCGAGCTGGAATATCATTGCACCTGGATCCAATAAAGGAATATGGTTCCACACCCATGGGACAGCACATTCTGGTCCGAGGTTACATATTCGTCTAAACTACCTGGTTTTCTTGAGGTTTAACGCATTTTTCAACATTAGTTCTGTTATATCATGGCGTCAGTTCACGTATTCACGAACCCTGTGTAAACAAACCAGTACCAGGCTAAGTAATGTGACTTGCCCTAAGGCACGCCACCATGACCAACGCCTCGACTTGATTCGAACACGAGTCGCCCGGTTTCAAATTCCCGACGTTAACCACTCCGACAAGGCGGATTTTTCTAAACTACATGGAAGTGGAAAATGAAAACTCTCATGAGTTGTCCAAGAACAAAGATGCAGACGCTTTCTGACGCCTCTGCAGCAGACAACATTTGAAAACAGTGTGAGTAAAAAAGAAATTTCTCAAAACAAGCAATTTCTCCTCTTGCCTCAATATTTCAACTCTTTTCAGTAACTTTACCTTCATTTATAGAGTTTTTACGTGTGTTTGCCAAACAGAACTTAAGTTTTGACCCATTAATGCAAACCGTAACGGACGGATGGATGAACAGACAGTCAGTCGCTCCGGACAAAGTTTAAAGCTTGGGGAAGCACTCATTAACGAACAAGAGCATTTCACGGAACGCATGTGTTGCACGCGAAAGTCATATAATAAGTGAGAACATGGAAATAAAAAATATACACACTCCAAACACAGCATGCTAAAGTGTTTGTATTGGTGCACTGCACATCTGTTGGTTAAAATTAACCTACCCACCAAGTTTTAAATGGATACAATGGAAATTAATTGAGAAAATGGCTGAGCTAAATAAGGAAACGTGGAGATTACTAAAATAAGCAGACCAGAGTTGTGTACCTAATATTTTGCGGTTCTCCTGATCACACGGTATAAGTGTGATTACTTCGAAATGAATCTGCCAAACAGAAACAACGTTTTGACCAATAAATGCAAACCATGACGGACGGACGAATGCACATTCAGGCAATCGGCCGGCCGGACGCCGATAATGCCTCCAAGCATTACAGACAGAGACAACACATAAAGTATTGATCAGGGTTGGCAAAACCCCGGGTTTTATGAGTATTGTCTAGCCCAGTTGTCAATACTGGGAACACCTGGGTTTTACTGGGTTTTACTAGGCAATACTGGGTAATACTGGGCAATATGAAATACTAGTATTTTTTACTTGTTTTGTAAAGATAAAACTTCAAGAAGTGTTTTATAAGTCTCTGCCTAATGCCCTTATTAGATACTGTATTAATCTGAGTGAGTATTGGTCAAGAAAATCTAAATCATACATTATTTGTACATGAGTGCACATGAACAATTGTGAATAGTTCTTTCTGTAAAAACTTAAGTCTAATCAGATAACATCTGCACAGGAAATGCTTCAAGAGGAGACTCTAGAACTTGTGCCTGATTTAATGAAATTTATGTGTGAGGATAAAATCCTACCATAGTCATTAATAAATGAGTCTACAACAATGAATGTTTCACCAACTGTTTGGTGGAAGAGTGTAGAAAAACTAACAGTACTTAATCCCTTATTTTGTCAGTTAGCCAGGAAACTAACTGCTTCCATTGAGAGAATATTTTCTAACTTTGGTTTAATTCAAACAAAACTTAGAAACAAACTAGGCATACAAAAAGGTGCAAAACTTGTATTCTGTTATAGAATGTTGAGAGGCAAAGATGAAATTGAATGGTGAAATAGTTACTCTAAATGTTTCTGTGTATATACTGTATATATTTAGCAATAATACAAGGTAATCATAGCATGTCTTAACTATTCTTTGTAAAAAAAAGCTTAACAAATCTATTACCCAGTATTGCCCAGTACTGCCCATCTCGCGGTCAATACTTTGCCAACTTGATATTGATTACAGAAGAATGGTTATATGTGTCAAAACACGTCTGTGTTTAGGAAAGGGTTAACATGTTGTTAACATATTATGGTACTTGTAATGTATTTGCAGTTTAATTGAATACACACAGATAAAGCGGTGTGGAGTTATCATATTTTCATTCAAAATCGTCATTGACCCTTTCCCACATTCATCAAATTCCAGAACAGACATCTTTGAAAACATCCAGACTAAAATATGGAAAGTCTCTATAAATTAATGTAAAACTATGATATAGAGTTCAAAACAGAGTGATAAAAATGAGAAATTTCTCAATATGAGCAATTTCCCCCTTTTGTCACTATGTTTTCAAAAGTAGTCTTATGCAGCGGCGTCAAATATCTTCTGTACGTGGGAAGAGGTTAAGTCTGACGTATTAAGACAGGCATTTTATTATATATCAACGTATTTGGATTAAGATTTGGTGATACAAAATAGTGAAACGTTACTTAATCAAAACTGAAAAAATAAAAAAAAAAAAAAAAAAATGGCGATATGCTTGTACGATATTTCATTCGAAATAGGATCCGAGAAACATAAAACATCATTTTTTTTATATAACCATAGTGACGCAAATCTAGCGCAACCCAAGCTGACGCCGATCCAATTTGTTTTTAATCCGAAACAGTTTTATGTTCTTTTTGTTGAATTACAACAAACCATTTGAGATTGACACGAGATTCTGCCTGTAAATATATATACATGTATATACAATATTACATATGATGGTAATCTAAAAAGTCTTGTAATGTGATACTAACCCTGAAATTGTTTTATGTTCTTATTGTCGAATTACAACAAACCATTTGACATGGAAAAGAGATTCTGCCTGTGAATATATATATATATATATATATAAAATATAACATAATATTATGATCGTAATCTAAAATCATGTCTTGTAATTCGAATCTAACCGCGAAATTGTTTTATGTTCTTTTTGTCCAATCATAACATTTTGAGATGGAAAAGAGATACCGCCTGTGAGTATATATATATATAAAGAACATATGATGCTCATCTAAAAAGTCATTGAAATTTGATTCTAACCGTGAAATTATTTTTTGTTCTTTTTTGTGAATTGCATATACATATTTATCACATGACAATACTTGTATCCGATCAAATAAACCTATTACGCATTTCTTTATATGTAACGTGTTATATAACATGACCGAATCGCTATTTTTGTATTCATCCGCGAATGTTTACAAAATAGTTGTGAACGTGTATCCGGTAAACACGATAGATGGACGAGGTAAAGGGACCATTATCGATCATAACAGTACGGAGGGTGAAAACACAGTTCTGATTGAGTTTATTAAGTATTACATGTTAGGACTATTTTCTGACCGCGTATGAACTCGGCATAATTATTAGCGGAATTGTTATACGGTTTACTGACGAAATTAAAATAGCTTTGGAAAACCCGATTTTCTGTTTGTGTTTCGTCATGGGATAAAAAGAATCTGACATTCGTTGTCATTTCATAAAGTTTTATTAAACTCGTCCAAAGGCTCGCTTACTAACACATGTCTTGAACTCGTTTAATAAAACTTTTTATCACATAACTTGCACTCCAGGAGTGACATAAAGCAGTGACATAAATATCATATGTAACTAGTTACATAAAAAGCCGACTCACAGCACGTATGTGACGTCACTCCAGTGTGACGTCACTTTAAATGACATCATATTGTTTACAATTGTTCTGAATTTCGGCATTTATTAAAAATATTGTTTAAAGAGAATAAATTTAGATAAATGAAATGTTATAGGGCATTGTTGCTAATTTTGTATACAATCAAAAGGTTATTAATAGGGACTACATTTTACAGTGGAAGTATGCATTTGAACTTCGGGGTGAACTTCGGTCACTGTTTATATGAGGACAAAGAAAGATCGATTTTAAGATTGAAAACAATCTTTTTATGGTGTTATGTGATAAATAGAATCTTACATTCGTGCTTATTTGATATTGTTTTTATGAAACTCGTCGACTGAAACGAATATGACGCTTGGCAGAGCCTCGCGTCATATTATTTCAGTCGACTCGTTTCATAAAAACAATATATAAATATTGCATGGCTTCCAGTGTGACAGTACATATTGTCAACATGAGGAAAATACTGTTACCCGAGGCGAAGCCGAGGTTAACAGTATTTACCCGAATGTTGACAATATGTACTGTCACACTGGAAGCCATGCAATATTTATTTTATTATACCGAACAAAATTACACATTTATTCAATTTATTCTGTACCTTTGTAGGGGAGGTGAACATGGGTAGATCGAACACACACATATGAATATACCGGTTAACAGTATACTGTTACATGGCACGCGCGTCTAAAAGGTGACGTTATTGTTTGAAATGACGTCATGCACGTGCATAACCAACATTTTCACGAGCGTGCCATGTAACAGTATACTGTTAACCGGTCAAAAACGTACTGTTAGCATGAGACAGTAAGAAATTTCCCATGATGAGTATATGAGAATTTAACATTACAAAGTCACGTGAGGTATAATAATATCAAATAAGCACTCATGTAAGATCCTCTATATATGAAATGACAACTCATATCAGATCCTATATATATATATTATACCGTGTGATGGAAGTCTTCGTAATTTGATTATAACTGTGAATCCGTGTTTTATGTTATTGTTTGTGTTAATAACATATATACATTATAGCTTGTGATAGTGATTAAAGAAATCAAACTCACGACTAACATTGACTATTTACATTGACGTTGAAATATTGCTGATCTTGTTTCCGTATATACCTTAATTCGTAGCAACCAACTTGGTGCTTTAATGAAATCATATTTTACTTCCACAATGTACGTGTAATGTGTGTTACAAAATCTGAACATATGATCCAAAGTACTTTTGCAATTGCAATTAAACTGTATACTTACGCCAGTCTGCATCATGGTTATCCATTTTGACTGTAGTAATGGCAAAAGCAAAGCATAAGATGAAGTCCAAAATAGTTATAATGCAAGAAGTGATGAAACTGTTTCTGTTTCAAAGTAAGAGTTAGCAAAATAATAGATAATCAAAGTTGAGTATTCAAAACAGACTGTTACCGAATCAAAGGAGGAGTGGTAGAGTATTCGCCTCGGGTGCGGGAGGTCGCGGGTTCGATACCCGACCGGGTCATACCAAATACTTTAAAATGGTAGAAATGGCTGCCCTTCTTTGCGCTTAGGGTTACGGGGTTAGCATTCCGACTTACTGACTGGTGTCAGGATAAATGGACTAGTAATACTGGTTACTCATCCAGGAATCTTCGGCCTTGATACAACTGAACAGTTGAAAGGGGCGTAAAACACTAACCAACCAACCAATCAAAACAGATTGGTTATTTTCTGAGACACAGGTACTACTTATATACTTCTATAGGACAACGATGAAGAAGATTTGTTATGTCATCTAGCAGAATCCGGGAACAGTCAATCTATTTTGTTTTTAATATTAAAAAGATTAATGTTTGGAAACAAGGTATCAATACAAAATAAAGTTAAAATTAAGATACAAATAGACATGTGCCTAAACAATTGTGACAACATGAATTACGTACTGAGATATACCTTATCCAACCAGACTGATTCCAGTCTAATTTGCCTATTTGAAAATAACATTCTTTGGCAACATGTTTTAATAATGTGATGAAACAAGGAATACCTCAAATGGCTAACAATATACTAACAAAAAAGTCCATTGGCAGTCTTTGATTATTTTTCCGTTTAAACTCCATGTCTTGTCCGTGCGTGGGTACTCTATTGAAAATAAATTTAGATAATATTATATAAGCAAGTATATGCGAAAGGGTACAAGCTGGCATTGAGTTGGTTCAGACCATTAGTCAAGTCTTATCAAAATAAACACATGTTGACGTAAGCTTGTAACAAGGTTGGTTCAAGTAATAAGTATAATGTAGATATTGACCAGAATGTACGGATGCACAGGCTGATCTGGTTCTAGACTGTTTACAAACGCCAACTTTTACCTTTTAGCATGGGCGAGCTCAGATGTGATGAACTTATCGTTAGAGACAAGTCAAATTGTTCTAGGTCATTGGTTTTATGAAACAACATTTAGCTCTACTAAAGCAGTATCAGAATTATCTTGATTCGCTGATCAGAGTACCGCGAGGGTGGTGTTGTGGAAGAGCGTCCGCGTCGGGTTCGGGAAGTCGCCGGTTCGACCCCGGTCAGGTCATTTCAAAGACTTTAAACATGAAAGTAGTTGTTGTCCACCTTGGTCCTCAGGGTTGCGGGGTACGACTAACTGGCTGGTGCTAAGATAAATGGAATAGTAGAACTGGTAACGTATCCAGGAAACATTGTGATATCACTGAAAAAGTATTGAAAGCGGCGTAAAATACCAAACAAACAAATAACAAATTTTCAGAAATAATGCATTATTTCTTATTGAATGATCATTATATTATACTTGATTTGCTTTGTTTATGTGTATTTGGAACAATTACTGTCAAATAAACAAAATAATAAACATAACATAACTAAAAAGATAAGAAAAGACATGGTTACTACTGGAATCAGCTACAAAGAATTTCATAAAATGAGTAACTTACCCAGGAAACACCGTGATATAACTGAAAATGTGTTGAAAGCGGCGTAAAATACCAAACAAACAAACAAACAACAATTGTTCAGATATAATGCATTATTTCTTATTGAATGTTCATTATATTTGGTTTGCTTTGCTTATGTGTATTACAATTACTGTCAAATAAACAAAATAATAAGCATAACATAACTGAAAAGATAAGAAAAGACATGGTTACACCTTGAATCTCATAACATGAGCCGTTCCACGAGAAAACCATTATACTATTGACTATGCGGACTTTGCGTAATGTAAAGACCCAGATCAGCCTGTGCAGTCCTCACAGCCTAATCCGGGCGGACACATTCCGTCTCAGAGGGAAACTGGTATAGAGTAATGATTAGTAATGTCCGGGTTAGCCTACGCGGCATACTTAGGCGGATCCGGGTCGATACTTTACACAGAGTCCACAATGTTGGTTTTCTGAGTATTCGGCTCAACTAGATCTGGTTTGGGGTCCCCTGCTGATACCTTCTATGTTCAAGAACACGAAGAGGACTACGTACAATATGTCGAAGTTGGTCTGGGGAGCGCATTTCTCCTCGTCGAATCCGCTATTTAGTTGGACCCAGTATAAAATGGTTTATTATTCAAAGTCATTTGAATATGGACACTTGATGTGTGATGCAGGGTAATCACAACGCTTAAGAAAAGATAGGCATGTAGGCGAGATAAGGGAAAATTTATGTATGAGCAATTTGCGGAGGATTGCCTCTAATTGAGTTTGGACGGTACAAACGGGCATTTTCATCACCATAGCTGATCCTCACCAGTGTCGGAAATATCCCACCTAATACCCCATCGCTCGAAACTCATATCGTTTGATTCACTTGATATTAACTTGTTATTGTTCATGATGGGTTTCGGCCCTTATCTTACGTTTTAAACTCGGTCCATTTTTATCGAAAATAGCCTGCAATGGAACGTTATTTCAAGGGACTGCGCTAAACGAAAAGGGGTTATTTTATGTTTATGCAAGAAATAAATTATTTGACGAGATTGTGTCAATGTATAGACTCCTCATATATGTCGCCATTCGCGAAATAGCCGCAAGGAATCAAAACAACTGTCTGATACGAAGCTAGAAGCGTAGCCACATTGGATAACCGGCAACGTCCGCATTTTGAACGACGTAATGGAGATAACACTGGTTCCCTTTTGACTTGGCGCTGGTCCCCACGTTGATCCCTTTCAATAATGATCGTGCCGAATCGTGCTTCGCAGATATGCAAATGGCTTTTATCGTCGCGCATGGAGTTAAAAAAGTAATTCCCCACTTATGTTCGTTCGATTGCCTTAAGATTTGTTTGTTAACGGTGGTAGTTTTGTATTTAGGAGCCTTTAGATGAGGAAATATTTACAATGAAATGACGACATTATTCTTGGAGGATACCCTTCGTGCTAAACAAAGAATCGGATCGTTTACCCTGAATGATAATATAGTTATATTTGTTTTACTAATTGCTAAGGCAAATGTTAATACATACTTTGAAGCAACATTATTGACGCAACGATTGAATGCGACATCACCGAATATAAACAAGAATGAAATCGTTCTATTTTAGCGAAAGTGTGGAGACAGGGATATATGGTATTATCAAATTACGCAGATATGGTTTATATGCAGGTTTTTTTCCTGATTTATGATAGACTATGAATGAAACGTGCTTTTTATGGAAATTTATTTAAGACCTTGCACTTGCATAGGCTTATAGGACGTATTTATGAATTGAATGAAATATAAGGGTGAATAAGTTGATTTTTCTTCGATGTGTAAGAATTGAAACATTCATACTAAAAATAGATTGTATTTATAAATTCAATTTACTATCTATTTGCAATAAAGTACTCTTAATTCAATAAGTAAACGCCTCTGTGGTATAGTGGTAGACCGCCCGACCCCCAACCCCTCGGGTGCAGGAGGTCGCGGGTTCGATCACCGGCCGAGTCATACCAAAAATAGTAGTAAGTGTTGACTTCCTTGGCGCTCAGGGTTGCGGGTTCAGCATTACGACTGACTGGCTCATCATAAATATACTCAGTAGTACTGGTAACTTACCCAGTAAATGCCGTGATATAACTGGAAACTTGTTGAAAGCGGCGTAAAACACCAACCAATAAACAATAGACAATTCAATTAGTGACTTTGTCCTGTGTATTTCTATGACTTCACATCCAAGTCGATAGAATAGTACCGAAATACATCGCATTTCAATTAAAGTTATACCCCTTTAATATGGTTTCACATCCAAGTTGATAGAATAGTACCGAAATACATCGCATTTCAATTAAAGTTATGTCCCTTTAATATGGTTTTACACTTACGTTGTGCCATTACTAATCCAATTCAATTCTTTATTTCTGTATTTCAGGCCACCGGCCCATATACAATACATAAAGTACAGTGGTAGGAATAATAGATATATGATAGTGTTGCCTTGCAATTATTCCATTTCAACCAACCATGATACGCTTAAAAATCTGTATTATGATATACAAGTGATCATATTTTGAGTCAATTTAGATGAAAATGATTTAAAATATATAACGTAATTCATCTAAACTCACTCAAAATATTTCCTTTTTATTTTTTATTTACTGTCTGCATATCGAAATTGGTTTATCATATTATAAATGGTATACAGAACGTCGAGATATTGATATACATGTATATACCAATTACTCTTTACCCATCAAAAATTCATTTCTTTGTTTGAATGCAAAATATATGTATACATGGCAAGATATCGAATTGTTTCTGCGTTCTCGGTAGACATCAAATGTATGAAGCTATAATGATTTATATTGTGAGTAAAATGTTGAGGTTTATATTTTTAGCGGAGATTTTCATACTAATAGCTTGGTTAACCCTTTCTCTCATATAGACGCTTTCTGACGCCTCTGCAGCAGACGTCCTTTTTGAAAACATAGTGACAAAAGAAGAAATTGCTCACAACGAGCAATTTCTCCTTTTGACACAATGTTTTCCACTTTTAATCATAGGTTATCCATTTAATTATAGAGATTTTCCATCTTTTGACAAAATATGATCAAAGTCGTCTGCTGCAGAATTGTCGCATGAGGGGAAGGGTTAACACACGGGGGTGTTCTGTTCTACAGTATTGTTGTACAACACGCACTGCTACCATAAAAGATAATGAACAATTATACGCTGTGTTTGATTGACTTTTGTCGAACGTTTTCAACAGTTGAATCGCGACAACAGATTGATTGATTGATTGATTGATAGGTGTTTAACGCCGCTTTCAATAATTGGTAAATAATATCACGGCATGTTCTGTATTAGTTCCCTGTCCTACTTGTCCATTTATCCTGACACCAGTCAGTCGTAATGCTAACCATGTAACCCTGAGCGCCAAGGAGAGCGGCCATTACTACCATTTTTAGAGATCACTTATTTTTAATTCCTGGGTGCAAATCCCAAATTAGGCTAGGAAAAGTACCTTTCCCAACATTGCCGCCATAGAGTCTTGTCCCAAATATACACTGATAGCCACTCAATGATGGGGGATTATATGACGACTATGATATGGAAGATGGATGATATTTGTTCTAGAACTAAACAATGTGTTCAAACATATGTAAAACATTATACCATGTCGTAATTTTAATACTCGGTATTTTGTGTTTGTTTCCAAAGCAAATATGACAATATATGTTTCATATTCTTTGACCGGCATATGTTGAACGTGTTTCTTATACCTTTCTTATACCTTTTCAAAAGAGTGCCAGTAAATTGCTGAAACAGTCAGAATCATCATTTTCCGGTACCAGCTTTTGGAAATAATGCCAACGAAAGAATATAAATCCATGAAACATATCTCAGAAAAGGAAGCCATACAAGTAAAGATGAACTTTATATTCAACCGAAAATTTAAAATTATGACCAGGCCGTTACCCCATATTTCGCCTTGAAACAATGCAAAGGGTAAGTAAATATCCTGCAATGTATTTAATCAATACGCCACAAAATTGTATTCAACTATTTGGACATGCATATATATTCTGTCGATTCCGAGTCTTTTCGGCATCAATTAAAGTAATATTCACGTACAACTAGAGGGCATGCATCTTTTGTTTATACATTTGTCACGACGTTAATTGTATGTATTTTAGCGTTACGTTGTGTTACGTTTTTGTACACCAACAGCTGACGTAACGTCATAGTATATACATATAATAATAATAATGATAATAATAATAATAATATCTTTATTTTTTTAAGGTAACATCTAAGACACATACAGACAATTTATCAATGGCTATTCATATCTTATTTTCATATGACCTTCACTAATATAACACACACAAACATTACATTTAACAACATGCAAATTTCAATGAAAAATTATGGCATGAAGTACAAATATAAATAAAAAAAATTCTTGTGAAGACAGTCACTCCAACTACTCCAAACACAATTATTAACATAATATCGGCAAGTAATCAAGATAGTGTTAGTATGGAACCTTTTCCAGAAGGTATTTCTTATAATTTCTTTTGAATGATACAATAAACGTTGAGTGCTTTATATGTGATGGAATGCTATTCCAGACTTTAAAACCAAAATATCTAAATGAATTTAACATAGCATATAGGTGGAACTCTTTGGTTATATACTGTGTGTATGCACTGGTTCATCTACGTCTATACTGTGTGTATGCACTTGTTCATCTACGTCTTTACTGTGTGTATGCACTGGTTCATCTACGTCTTTACTGTGTGTATGCACTGGTTCATCTACGTCTATACTGTGTGTATGCACTGGTTCATCTACGTCTTTACTGTGTGTATGTACTGGTTCATCTACGTCTTTACTGTGTGTATGCACTGGTTCATCTACGTCTTTACTGTGTGTATGCACTGGTTCACCTACGTCTTTACTGTGTGTATGCACTGGTTCATCTACGCCTATACTGTGTGTATGCACTGGTTCACCTACGTCTATACTGTGTGTATGCACTGGTTCATCTACGTCTTTACTGTGTGTATGCACTGGTTCATCTACGTCTTTACTGTGTGTATGCACTGGTTCATCTACGTCTTTACTGTGTGTATGCACTGGTTCATCTACGTCTTTAGTGTGCAAGGATGCAATTAGACTCCAACTCGTAAGAAAAGGTTGACGAGTCACACGGTTGGATTTTAAGACCATTGTCCGGATTACTCCACGATTGCCTTATACAAATCAGCAAACACTCAGGCCATAATAAATATTCAACAGAATACCTCTAAGACATGACCAAACCGCCTGCAATACTCAATAAATTCAACAGTGACGCTTTCTTTGGATCAGGCTCGTCTTAACCCTTTCCCTCATATAGACGCTTTCTGACGCCTCTGCAGCAGACGGCTTTTTGAAAACATAGTGACAAAAGAAGAAATTGCACAAAACGTACAATTTCTCCTTTTGACACACTGTTTTCCACTTTTAGTCATAGGTTATCCATTCAATTATAGAGATTTTCTATATTTTCACAAAAATATGTTCAAAGTCGTCTGCTGCAGAATTGTCGTATGAGGGAAAGGGTTAAAGAAGCAAGGAACACATATCAGTTGAACAGTCACGAGGAAATGGGCAAAGAGGAAGACCAAATCAATTGTTATTATTATAAAGCAGATATGCGAAGAGTTCCAATTCATATGATATAGTGCGATTATATTTTCCCGATGATGATTGATTGATTGATTGATTGTTCCGAACGTTGTTTGCATATTGCGATATCATTGTACTGAAAACGCCGAGCACATGATCACGAGCATTTATATGTATAGCAGCAATCAGAGATGATTGATTGATTGATTGTTTGGTGTTTTACACCTCTTTCAACAATGTTTCCGTTATATCACAGCGTTTCCTTTGTAAGTTACCAGTACTAGTGGTCCATTTATCCAGACACCAGCCAGTCAGTCGTAATGCTCGTAACGACACAATCCTGAACTAACATTTTTAAAGTCTTTCGTTTGACCCGGCAGCGAATCGAACCATCGACCTCCCGTACCTTTGACAGGGGACTCGTGGCGTTCTGACTACTGCAATACGAGGGCTTGGCGTGAAACGGTTGTAACTATAAACCTATTTTGAAAACCCTGGTTTAGGGGCAATTTTGACCCCTTTGAAAACAATGCAAATTTAGGTGCCATTGCTCAGAACGAGCAATGGCACCTAAATTTCCATTGTTTACCAAGAAAAGTGATTTAACGCTTGTAAAGACTTTATGATGAGGTGATTAACCTTGGAAAAAAAATACCTATTTTAGTTACAACCGTTTCACGCCAAGCCCTCGAATAGAAAACAGGTGGACATGCAATCTCATTACAACCAGACCTTAACTTCGCTCGCTCGTATAAAGATCTTATTGACCTTTTTGCTCAGCAAATCAAATTGTCCCTTACGATAAATAAAGCCCATATAAATAAACGAGATAGAGGAGTGGCGATAGTCGAGTTTTCCGATTGTATAGATTGATTGGGGTTTAACGCCGTTTCAACAATTTCTCAGTCATATCACGGCGACCAGTTGACCTACTCATATATTTCCTGGTTTTCTCACACCAGTACCCTACATACTCTCTAAGCAACTGGCTGCTTTTCCAACATAAACTGTTAGCTCATTGGTGAAAGACGAATGACGCTTGTTACAGTGACTTTTGTCAAACGTCGGAAAAAATGTTGGCCGAGCTTGGGTTCGAACTCAAAACCCCTGGATTGACAACCCGCGTCGCTACCGACTGAGCTACCGGGGCTCGGCGACCCGATTATATAGAACCGAACGTTGTTTGCATATTGCGATATCATTGTACTGAAAACGCCGAGCACATGCTCACGAGCATTTAAGTGTAAAGCAGCAATACGAGGTGACATATTATGCGGTGTCGTCAGATTCGATGTACGTACTTTCAGAGAATATTTTGGTCTGATTTTAATGAAATCGGGCGTTCATTGTACCCTCATAGACTGGTGTACATAGCTAGACTTAGATATGCGAATTTTCATCATTTATAAATATTTTCGAGCATGGTAAACGCCGTCAATTAGATTTCACGACAATGTAAGCAAATCTGACATAACAACCTGTCCATGGACGACCATGCTTTGTTATTTCTATTGAAAATTAAACATAGTATCAAAAGAAGGAATCCACTTTGTGCATGTATCAATAAAACGTAGAAATCACACCATTGGAGGAGAATGATTTTGCTTGAGGATTTGTTCGATCCTTGGAAACTAATCACTTTCCAAATCGAACAAGTTCTTTGTAATGAGAAGTCTTTAATGCGTTTTTTTTAGACATGATTAAAAATAGTCAAGAAAACTACTATTGTTGACCGTTTGACTCAGAAAAGCCTTTACTGGCAAATATGAATATGTGACACTAGTTTCTGAACAAAATATTTTCAGAATAGTCACCCACTACTGCCAAATAAGAATATGTGACAATAGTTTCTGAACATAATATGTTCAGAATAGCTACTATAGGTTAATGACAGTATGTGACATTAGTTTCTGAACAATATATTTTCAGAATAGCCACTACTGGCAAATAACAGTATGTGACACTTCTTTCTGAACAAAATATTCCTAATAGCCATACTGGCAGATATGAATATGTGACACTTCTTTCTAAACAATATTTTTTCAGAATAGCCACTACTGGCAAATATGATTATGAAAATTCTGAACAGAAGATTTCCAGAATAACAATTACTGGTATTTCATAGTACATATAACCACCCATTTATACATTGATCATGATCTTGAATGAACCCACTTTCAGGTGGACCTCGAACATAGGTTTTGAAACTATTTTGAATATCGAGCCAGTGGATCTGGTGAAAAGAATGTCAAATTTATCATAAAACGTCGAAATAAAGAAAAAACAGCCACGACCATGTTATTCACAAATCAACAAGGATCGCTAATATCTCGTCAATATGAAGGTAAACATAAGGAACATGTTCATGGCGCTTTTCAATAACTCACGCCTGTTATTTTTAGGCAGATGATGTTCAATGATTACATATGGTTTGCAACTGTGTTGATAAAATTCAACGAACAGTGTAAGAATGCTATGAGAGCTCTGCTCAACTTAAGAAAGAAATAACTGAATACAATTTCATTAACCAGTTTCCGGATGAATTTCTGCAATCGATATGACTGGTGAAATAAATGTCCTACCATGTGATAGTTGAGAAGCTAGCAATGTAGATTAGGCTGCATGAATGTGTAGAATGATCTTGGTCTACATTGTTGGAAAATGAAGAATCGTGGCGCGTACAGCCGGTGAAGGCTTTAAAAGTATTAGCTTGCGGAAGAAGTAGGGTTCGCATTCGACGAACGAAGGACACAATCGTCTTGCCTAGGTCAGTTTGTAACTACAATATAGCCAATTTAAGATATGAGATGATTCAGATAAATTCGATTTCAAACGAAGATGAGTATTATAATTGAATGTTGTCAAAGTGTGTCTACTGATATGAATAAATGATTATTATGGTTGTTTTGTTCTTAACTCGGCTTTCAACAATGTTTTAGTTATATCACGGCGTTTCCTGGGTTACCAGTTCTACTCTACGATTATTATGGAGACACCGAACTATCTCACTGATTTCGGTGTCATCATTTTTAAACGGCAACCATGAGCGAAACAACAACTATTGCGAACATTTACAATTCCACAAGACAAGCCGAATCAGACAAAGAAAGCTGGACAATTGTAAGATACATGTTACAAAACCACTCTTAACTTCTGATATAGACTTATATTCGTATTACAAACAGAAAAATGCATGTTTTTTATTTTGTTTGTTTGTTTGTTTTTCTGTTATCCTTTAAAGCTTCCTTTTCCCATCATAAAAATGTATAGCTTTATTAACACGTGTAAAACATAAAAACATTTTGTAAGTTATTGATTCATAATATTAACCTAATATTCTAACATAGATCTACTAAAACAAATTTACTGAAAGGTATGAGGGAGGATGGTCACGACCTTCACATATCTATGCACGTGGCAAATAAAGTTATATATTTAAAAAAAAACACAAAAAAAAACAACTATTGCGGCAGTTGTTTAATATTGTTTATGCTCCATAAATGAAAGAAGCATTATAAAAAAAAATGAAAACGTTGTGAAAAGTAAGACTGCCCTTTATGAGCAATTTCTCCATGTTTTCCCAATAATAGCATCTTATATCGGTTTAGTCTGATCATAATCTACATTAGCTCCTATCCATCTTATTTATTTGTTACATAACAACTAGAAGGCAAAGCAATTACAAATAATTGTATTTTGTGGGGGCAAAACTATATATGTATTGTTAATATTACGGGCCAATGGCCGAAATATGTAAATAAAATATTTGAATATTGAAGATATGTGTGGCTGGATATTTCTTTTTGTTAAAGCTGCAAATGTCCTGAATAAAAAAGGATATTAGTTTAGTATACGCGTAAACATATTTCGCAGTATCAAAGTGAAGTTTCAAACTTTTCATACCTGTACCTAATAGCATATTATGTTTTAGAACAAAAATCATGACAAAGCCACTTCAATATGTTATTTGTTATGCTGCAAGCTCTTTGGTTTAGTCTACGCGGACTCACATCCCGCTGTATCAAAGTGTAATTTCAATCATGATTTGAACCGTCGCAAAATAAAACCAACGTTATGGTATCTGCGTAATGTATCGACCCAGATCAGCCTGCGCAGTCCGCGCAGGCTAATCCGGGCCGACACATTCCGTCTCGGGTGAATAGAGATATAGATTAATGATTCATGAAACAGAAAATCCACAGGAAGCGAAACGTGTCTGTCCGCGTTAGCCCGCGCGGCATGCTAATGCTGATCCGGGTCAAGACCTTACGCAGAGTCCACAATGTTGGTTTTCGCGCGGGACGGCTCATTTGCAAATTCAATTACATTTACAACTATTCTAAGGACCTAGAAGCATTTTCAGGTCAATTATTACAATGTGAATCAAGTTTCAGACCAAACTAAACATTTACAGTTATTCAAGTACTGGATTGTTTACACAGATAACATGCATAAGTGAACTATAGCCGGGATATAACTGAAAAAATATTGAAAACGGCGTGAAACCAATACAAAATAAACAAACAAACAAACCTAGTAGAACATTTTGTTGAAGAACAAAAACTATGACACAGCCCCTTTTTGGGCATCTTTGCGTCCAAAGGGACGTAAATCTTACATGAAGGTTTGTTTTTTAACAGCAACAGTTATGGTTATTGGATGATGTTTTGCAGAAGTATATGCCTCTTGAATGTAAAGATTGTTTATGTATACACCTAGTCTTTATTGTTTAAACAGATGATTGTCAAGGCTTTTTTTCGATTACCACTTTAGTAGACACAGACATTACCGGGGCTTTAGGACTTTCACCCATGCGAATCAATGTTGACTTTCTGCAGCAGACGACTTGTGAACACATTGTGACAAAAAAAAGAAGAAATGCTAATGATGACCAATTGTTTTTTCTTTTTCCCACAATGTTTAGAACTCTATTGAATTATTACACTTTCATTTTTGCAGGGAGTTATCTTTGTTTTGCCTAGAGACCAAGTCGTCTGCTGAAGAAGCGTTGTATGTAGTAAACGGTAAAGGACAATACGACTTTTAAAACGCCCAGAATAATGAAATTGCCCGGATGGAACAATTTGTCATTTTCCGCACAATGTGTATTGTATCTGTTTCACGATAATGGTTCCATAAAATCATATGTAACTCATATTTCCTCTAAGTATTGATTATTGAGAATGAACAGTAGATGATGACCTGGTCGTTCTAATTCAGCCTAGCAGTTATTCATTGGCCACACAAAGTAAATGTTATTGTGATTGTTGTGGCATTTTGGTTCGTTTTAACCCTTACCCTCATACGACAATTCACGACTTTTAACGTATTTTGTCAAAACATAGAAAATCTCCTTATTTGAATGGATAACCTATGACAAAAAGTGGAAAACATTGTGGCAAAGGAGAAATTGCACGTTTTGTGCAATTTCTTCTTTTGTCACTATGTTTTCAAAAAGCCGTCTGCTGCAGAGGCGTCAGAAAGCGTCTATATGAGGGAAAGGGTGCGATCGAGACGGTACAGCAGCCAAAAGATGTGCGCACTGTAAAATATTTCACCTATTCGTATTGAATACTCAAAATAGGCAAAAGTCATATCTAGAGGGCTTGGCGTGAAATGGTTGTAACTAAAATTGGTAACTTTTTACCAAGGTTAATCACCTCGCCATAAAGTCTTTATAAGCGTTAAATCATTTTTACTTGGTAAACAACGGAAATTTAGGTGCCATTGCTCGTTCTGAGCAATGGCACCTAAATTTGCAATGTTTACAAAAGGGTCTAAATTGCCCCTAAACCAGGGTTTTCAAAATAGGTTTTAAGTTACAACTGTTTCACGCCAAGCCCTCGATATGTAATTAATATCGTAATTACGCAGTTATTGTTGAAAACATGCCTCTGGAAACATACATATTTATGGTTTAGATTCAGTGGATTATTTTATATGTTAAAACGTCATTCGGTTACTTAAGCGAGATGGCCAGAGACAAAGTTGAATACCATTTGACTGACTTGTAACCAAAATATTGTTTGCTTTTAGCTATATTGCAGAATAACATGTATTTTCTGAAATTGAGAGTAAAATTCACTGCGGGATAAGAGTGACCTTTAATTCGACGTCATAGCTCAAAAAAGGAAGGTCAACATGTGAGTTTTCTTTGGACATTTGTGGTAGTTTAAAAATGTATTTTAACTAAATATAGATCTCTGGGTTATTTGGATTGTTGGGAAGGAGCCATAGCCTAAAACGATAAAATGGTCGCTTATCGAAAACAAATAGATTCTATCTGACATAAAAGCGACACATGAACTGATATGTTGCGTACCAGTATTCCTTCGAACATAACAACGAACGTCCGCTATTAGTTTCGTTTAACTTTGTATTTTTCATCCTTTTGATAAAAAATGCTTTTTTTCCACCTCGTTAACAAACGTGGGCGACATGTGATGACGTTATATACATGTATAGTGTGACTAAGGCTTAACAGAATATGAATTTTAGGCTGTAAATTTGGTAATTTTGACTACATGACTCGTATCAAATTTCATCGAGAATTGTAAAGTACGTCTACATGTATACATATTATTTTAAAACTTTATTTAGATTATTTAAACCAACCTTAATGTTATCATTACATGCGTGGAACAATACCTGTTTGCGCAGTCAGTTTAAGGATTCAGATGTAAAGGTAAATGTTTCACGGAAGTTTCTTCAAACCTTCTGCAACTAATTCGCGAACAGTTCAGAGCCAGATCAGACCGCATGGATGTGCTGGCTGATATGGATCTACACTGGTCACACATTCATTACAGTTGGTTTTTCACAGACCGCCGCGCATGTAACATGTTATACATTCGTTGTGATATATTTATTCTCCTTCTAAATAGACCTACAGTGTACGAGGATTATTCTAAAAGACCCAAACATGTCGCTATAATCAAGTGGCACATATAATTATCACGAAGAGCTATAGAGAATATTAGGTTTCAGTAGGGATACATGGATTTGTATTGTACTACGAGGCGCGAGGAAAATGTAATAATACGCGAGTCAAAAGGTGACAAGAGATGTCAATTTGACCATGGCCCGAGTAGACAATACAAAGCCAAGTATTGTTAATTTTTTAAAGACGGGAATAAAGAAAACATATACAAATTTCTATATGTTCAAGGACGAAATAACACAAATTATATAAAATTAAAATGTATGAAAGGCGTATGAATCACACCCCATTACCGCATATTTAATGACGTGATACCATATTTCAACGACGTCACATTATATTTTTGTGACGTTCCATTACCATTTTTTGAATTTTAATCCGTCGTGTATGAATTGTCCATGACAATCTTCTTCTATTTGCACCGAAAACAATTTGCAGGTGTATAGTTAATCAAAGCACTGAAAGTGCTCACAGCAAGGGGCTAACTGCAGATAACATTTGGAAATGGATTTACCGATGCCAAAAGTCTAACTTGAACACTTTACACAAGCAATGTGTTAGTTAGCACTTTATATCCATATATTAAATGATAAAGGAGTAAAGCAAAACACTGTAAACACAGTATGATGGTCTATCGATATACTAAAAGTTGGCATACACATGCGCATCTGCTATCTGGATAGTTTCTGCTTAGGACACCTCCTGGTTTACACTGGATTTTTAGCCGTGTCTTTTTTTAATGCAATCAACACATATACATTTCATATCAAAATCACAATAACCTAACAATGATAATTATATTGAGAGTCCAATTTTACTTTCAAAGCAGAAATAAAATCCTGTGTTATCTACATTTTCTTCGGCGTGCAATGACTGAAATCTTGTTAAAAGCGACGTAAAACATCATACACACGATTTAATCATTTCTTAGTGTTTCACAACGCATAGGTGAATAGTTTTAAATGCATTGATTTTGAATTCATTTTAAATCCCAACATTTTGAAAGAGTTTATTGCAGCGATGTTAAATGACAATTGCACCACTGATATCGGCAATTTATAAGACAAAGAATATTATATTTTTCTTTAAAAATTTATCAGCCCAGAGCGGGAATCGAACCCAAGTCTCCCACTTCACGGCCGAATATGCTAAACGCTACGTTACGCGGCCACTTCGATGGATTTTATTTATAACATAATTATAAACCAATACACGAGTTAGCGAAATATTTAGTATTGAAACGTTTTATCTTGATAAAAAACAAATGTCATTTAAATCATTTGTTTTATAACTGGGACTTGACTATCTTATTCCGTCTGCTGGGGTTGTTCAGGTTAATTTTGGTTGAGAATTTGATGTATTTACCTAGGAATCTAAAATGAAATACGCTAGTATTCCTGATTATCGTTCCGCTGATAATACATTTTATTCGAAAGGATTTTTGGAAATACCGACGCCTAGGCTCACTTGCACATTTATCGTATATATGTTATATTTTGTCAACTGTTTATTTTATTATCATTTAAATAATTTGAATGTTTGAGTATATATGTTATCATTGGGACTCATTTATCTTAATTTGTTTTTGAGTCGGAATCGAAAAGGTGCCTTTACTCCATTCGATTTACAATATTTAGGAATTACCAATGAACTTTACGCGCGATCAAGTATGTTGAAAGCGTAGAAATACATTTTAATTATTAATCATGTAATTCATATATTTTAACATAAAATTTCTTTCGAGTTATTCCTTTTGGGTTAGTGATGTCGAATCAAATCAATTTTCGGCTTCATATGTCAACAATTTATCGTATTTTGATTTTTAGACAGGAACTATTGGCGGTACAAGATGACCAACATGGAAATTAGCTGGCAACAGTCATTTCAATTTTAACAAAATATTCCACAAATCATCCACTTTCATTGACATTATGTACGATCTGCAACCACCAATACATCTGTATGAAGTTCTGAAACGGAGAGCTGATGTAGAAAGACAGATGTGAAGTAATTCAATGCCGATATCGTAAAACGCCTGTCTAGATTCCAGTCTCAAAATGATGTGTCGTTTCGAAAATTAGCTACTATAGCAATTGGCTCTAACGAGCCCCTTGCTAAAAATGATATCAAATACATATAGTAAATGTTAGTAGCATCACTGGCCGTCACCCGGCACACATTATCGAGATTTACCATGCCACTACAAATGTGTTCACCAAATCCTGCATAAACTCTCTGTACGCATATCAGAAGTTGATCTTATGAATAAAAATGTTGCCACACAGAAATAACAGTAAAGTCCATTGAGTCAGGTCAGGACTGTATTGTTGGTGATCAAACCCTAGCAGATGAATCTCGAGTGATGTCAATCTTGGTCTGTGTGCCGGAGAAAGTAATTAATGTTACACCGGCAAATTTTCTTGTTGTAGAATGACACGATCGACGTTTTATTCTAGCATTGATTGATTGGAGTTTAACGCCGTTTTCAACAATGTCTCAGTTATATCACGGCGGCCAGTTCACCTACTCATGCATTCCCTGGTTTTCTCACACCAGTACTCCACACAACAATCTTCCCAAGCAACTGGCTGCTTTTCCACATAGACTTAGCCCATTGGTGGAGGAAGAATGACGCATGTCGCATTGACTTTTGTCAATCGTCGGAAAGAAAGTTGACGGAGCCGGGATTCGAACTCACAACTCCTGGATTGACAGCCCGCGTCGCTACCGACTGAGCTACCGGGGCTCGGCTCGGGGCTTATTCTAGCAGGGGTTTCCGAAGGGCTTTTAACAAATATGTTTTCAGAATAATTCCCTTCATTTGTCAAAAGTGTTAGATCTAACAATTAATAACATAATTACAATACAGACTAGAATAGGGACATTTTTGAAATGACAATCAAACCCAATGTTGCGGTTACTCAAAGTAATAGTCCACGAGAGACGATACTTATGAGTACCCGCAACAAAGGGTTAATTGAGTAACAAGAGATAATTTGTCGGGAAAATACCAGTTTACTCTCCCTAATCTAGTCCTCTGATTGAAAGAAATTGGCCGCGTTGATAGTGTAGTGTGTCTGTCTCTAACTCGTACAGAGCCTGTCAATAAAGAACACGAATATGTATGTACCACAGCTCTTCTGTACACTAAGATGGAGTTGTTCTCGGCGTTTCTTAACACTTTCCCATATACAACACATCTGCAGCAGAAGACTTTGAAAACATCTTGGCAAAATGTGAAAACATGTAAATAATGGTATAATTGAAAACATTCTGGCAAAAGGAGAAATTGCTCGTTTTGACCAATTTCTCCTTTTGTCACAGTGTTTTCAAATGTCGACTAATGCAGAGGTGTCAGAAAGCGTCTATATGTTGGAAAGGGGTAAACGTATGACTTGTTTTTTTGGGGGGGGGGGGGGGGGGGGGGGAGGGGGGGTTCAAGTTCAAGGTGATGGAGCCATGTTTCATAATGCGTGACAATTATAACAAGACGAATGTTTGACGCAAAGCGTCAAAGAGAAGCCGCAATATTTCCTTGCACATGTAGAAATAAGAAAAACAGAACATTTAAATCCACAAACATTAGAACAATTTAAACTGTAGTCAGTAATGCTGATATCGGTAGAAGATATTTATAACTTTTATGTAGGATGTAGCGTTTTAAGTGAATGAGATGATTAAGAGTTAAACTGATCATGGAAAGTGATTTATATAATAATAAAGATAAATGGACAAGAGGTTATGATAAATTTCAATTTGTCTCAAAAACTATTCTTGTTGAACACACGCCTTGTTATGATTATGTTTTGTCAAATAATGCTGACACACAGAACATCTGTTTTTGGTTTATCGGTAAGTCATGATAGTGGCTAAGGGTTTAACCATTTCCAATATAAAACAAATCTGCAGCAGATGACTTTGAAATTATCAAGTACAAAATATATAAAAAATATCTATAAATGATCGTATGATAATTGAAAAGTGTTGAAATTATTGTGACAAATGCAGATATTGCTCAATATGAGCAATTTCTCCTTTTGCCACAACGATTTCAATGATGTTTAACTTGACAGACTTTGAAATAATCAAGTGCAAAACATATTATTATTATATCTTTATTTCCTCCTATACAGAAGATTTCATTTTATAATTTATAATACAAACAATACATATAAACACAATTTAATACAAAATTATACGAGAGAGAGAGAGAGAGAGAGAGAGAGAGAGAGAAAGAAAGAGAGAGAGAGAGAGAGAGAGAGAGAGAGAGAGAGAGAGAGAGAGAGAGAGAGAGAGAGAGAGAGAGAGAGAGAGAGAGAGAGAGAGAGAGAGAGAGAGAGAGAGCGAGA
This sequence comes from Serripes groenlandicus, assembly GCA_031761405.1. NCBI lineage: Eukaryota > Metazoa > Mollusca > Bivalvia > Cardiida > Cardiidae > Serripes > Serripes groenlandicus. Next base: position 9,004,729 of record JASEVX010000009.1, on the reverse strand, counting down.
GAGAGAGAGAGAGAGAGACAGACAGACAGACAGACAGACAGACAGACAATACATACAGGCAGGCAGATATGAAGACTGAAATATGTACATCTTATTTAACTTTGAACAAAGTATTTACACTTGCACAAGGTATTTATAACATGTCCATATGGAATGTAAGAACAACGCAACATGCTTATAAAAGTTATCATAGTTGCCGTGTAACTCATTGTCTACGATCGGGTTCAAACCGAACAAGGCAGCAACAAAATCATTGCCTTCCAATGACACTAATAAGTTGGAAACAGATCCACCAAACTGAAAAGGAAATAGTACATGACCGTACACTGGTACAGTTTATCAAGATATGATCAGTACGGCTCGTTCTAACATCGCTACATCCACAGCGTGTACACTGAGAACACTCAGTGTGAGCAGTGTACGCAATTAGCTGAGCGATGGAAAAGCAAACACGAAGCATAATCGGATTACGCTTAGCATAATCCCATACAGGACTGATTGCGAATCGTTTCTGTAATTGCCTATATAGAACAAACTGCGCGGTAGATGTTCTTTCATTCCATTAACCGATATAGTAATTTGATACTTTTGTATCAATACAATGTTTCCAAATAGTTTTGCTTGGGAATACACCATAATTAATGTAATCTTCTAAAACATTGTAAATGTTAAACTTGTTTAGAATATATGCAATATCAGAAACAAACCCGGTATCGGAATTACTATTTACGAAGGAAAGGAGCCGCAATAAAAAGAAACGTTTTGTTGCACAATCCCTCTCCAAACGGCAAAGTTGACCAAGAAAGGAGAGTTTTCTCTTCTCAATACAGCTTCAATAGGAAGAGCACAAATAAGACCAAGAACAATATATGTTCTTGATCTTATTTGTAAACCCTGAATCTGCTTTAAACAAAGTCTATGCGACCTTTCCATTGTCAACATATCCCGATCAGACAGCGATTGTAACAATTCACATCCGAATAGAGCTCTCGGGATAACAATCGACCTATAAATACTGTAACTGGTTAATGGATTTAACCCATTTATATATAACCCGTCTTTGATTAGACCGAAGAAAGCACCCCTTAATTTTCTATCAACTTGCTTGACAATGAGAGTAGAGTTAGTATACTTATTACATATTATACCTAAATGGTTATATTCCTCTCTCTCACAAATGGCATTATTACCAACTACCCAGGACCGATAATTGCGTTTGTATACACGCTTAGATTCATTGAACGTGACAACGGCACACTTGCCAGAATTGTATTGGTACCTCCAAAGGCAAGAATATTCATAACATATATTAATCATTTCCTGTAAGGCTTTGCTAGACAAAGATAGAATTGTCATGTCATCTGCAAATGACGGAGCACAGAAATGAGACCCTTCACTCTGGAAACCCAATTTACTGTTAACTAACTGGTCAAGTAGTGAGTTAATATAAACAAGATACAAAAATGGTGACCAGACGCCACCTTGCCTGGTTCCCTGTAAAACAGGGAACCAGTCAGAATAAAACCCATTATACATTACACAGCTATACATATCGGAATGCATTGCAATAACTATTTTTAAAAGCTTATAACTAACGCCAAGTTCATTTAGCTTGTAAAAGAGACCATTATGCCATACACGATCAAATGCTTGACGAGCGTCTAAAAAACACGCAAATAATTTACTGTTGTTTTCTTTGCAAAACTGTATACTTTCTTTCAGAATGAAGGATGTCATAAAACTTCCCATGTTGGACTGAAACCCACCCTGGAGAAAGTGTAACGGTTTATTAATTGACCTGTGTAAACGTTTTAGCAGTACTTTTTCGTATAATTTTAAAATAGATGACTAGAAACATTTGAATTCACTTGTCTTCTTTTCCTATTAAACAATCTCCAAAATAATGGACTATCAACACCAGATGCACTATCAATATCACTATTAACCTTTTGTAAATATTTAAGGGAACTGTTTCTATGATATGCTCGAAAACATCTTTTAGCTTCCTTATATTCTCTATAACTTGAGAATGCACTGCCCCTTGGCCTGCCGGAGACAATTCAGGCCGTGCGTTTATTTCTCATACTCGCATGCGATTTTTTGAGATCAGCCGACCAATATGGCTTTAGGTATGAACGATATGTTGAGTGAGGTAGATGAGCATTGGAAGCTGTGTTGATATCAGACGAAATACACTGGTATAGATTGTCTATAAAACAGTGTATATCGTTAACTGGTAACTGATCTACACTGTCTTTAAGACGAGCACTGACGTTAAAATCATAGTTACGAAGCTGTTCATCGGACACCCTGTGCCATTTGACTGACATATCAAAACAGTGAGTAACGCAATCATGAGACATACATTCAATGTAGAATACTATTGGACAGTGACAAGAAACATTAATACAATTATCGTCCAGGATTTTACAGTATTTCACGTAGAGCGATAGCTCGTCCGAGACAATGACATGATCTATCAATGACCTAGAGCTTTTGTCATAAGACACATAACTCGAGTCTGCTCCGGAACACAACTTTGAGGTTGTAATATTAAACAAATTGAAAAGAGTGATTAGTTCGCACAATGCAGTACCCCTCCTGTCAATTTGCTTAATAAATGTTTTGCCATTTATATGGGCATTAAAATCACCCATCAATACGACTCTTCCTGTCTGAGAATACATGCTAATCAAATCATGCAAAATCTCCATATTCTCCCGATAATGTACAATACTATGGTTAGAGCATGGCAAATAAACCTGTATGATATACAAGTAGGAGTCACGTGACATCCGCACCTGTATACCCATAATCCTGTCAGAGTCTATACACAGTGGTGTAACCATATGCTCTAACCTTTTATTCCACATCAAGGCAATGCCACCTTTTCCAACTTTTCTGTTACTATAGATGTTGAGATCTGAATCGCATACGCCCACCCCATTAAAGTTTGGATGTATGCTATTCAGAAAATGTAATTCAGACGGATATAGCCAATGTTCGGAAATACCGCATATATCTATTGACTCAGAGTCAATAACATTACTGAGATAGTAGGCACTGGACATAAGGCCAGTGGCGTTCCACGAATAAAATTTTAAATCAAGCATCTGAAGGGTAAAGGTAGTCAACAAAAATAATGTACTACATACAAGGACAAACAACAGAGGATACATTATTATGAATATCCCGCATGTCCTTCATTGGATTTTGTATCATCACGATATCCATAGTTAACATATTGATCATAGTCGTTACCATTATAATCATAATAATCGCTGTGGGATTTCCCGTAGCTATCATCACGCTCATAACGGCCACCCTGCTTATCAACAACACGGGAATTATACCTCCTAGGATTGTTGTTATTTCTATGAACAATATCACCACTCAAATCTGTGTCGTCTGATTCACACTTATCATTGTCTGTGACTTTACGAAATTGCTTCATATAACTGTTTCTGGACAGCCAGGGTCTACATGTCACACCGCGGGGCCAAAAGCCAGGTTCAGTTAATTTGTTTGATTGTGGCGCTTCAACATTAAGCCTGATAATGACAGACCGTCCATATTTTAGGGGGAACACTCTAATCATAGTGACTTTAAGGCCTCTGTTTTTAACATAATTCACAAGTTTGGGTACTTTCACTGATGACTTAAAGCCGCCTAAATGAAACCTTTTCGTCTTTTTAACCACGCTTTCAATGAAGTCCTCGTCCATATTGTCGTCATCGCGATTTGTATTTGTTTCTATGTATTCTTCACAATTTGTGTATGAGCCAACTTTTGTTCCATCACAGGTATAATTCATGTCAATGTTTCCGTCATGACTTTCAAATAAAGGAGTGTTCCCTTCACTACAAAAAGTAACATCCTTTTTAAACGACACTGTATCACTTGAGTCACGGTTTGACCGAATAGCTTCCTTTTGTCGCGTAATGTGCACAGGTATTCTATTTGGTTGTCTCAACGTCGGTGATCGTTGTGGAGTTATTTTAGCTCGTGTATTTCGGTAACTTCGGGTAGGCTCGTGCACACCCCCGCGTAAACTCGTTTGTGTTTTTGCAGCTGTCACGATTTGGTCAGCAATAACGGGACTAAAAGTATTAGCATGAAATGACTCACGTGCATCGTTGATGGTAATAACGGTTTCCACGTTCTGGCTCGTGCACATTGGGAGTGTCTCCGTTAATTGTGTAGCTCCTGTCAAAACATCACGATATGACAGAATCGACTGCTGATCTTCATCGTTGGCTTTCAAGGATTTTTTTATATCCATATTCTTGCCGTATGTGGGAAAGGGTTAATTGTCAAAAACTGTCCATTATGTCTTATTTGCATCTGATTCCGTTTTATTTAGATTATATATAATATATTATGATTATCGGTATACCCACCAATTAATTTGTATTATCCACACATAAGTTAACAAATTCGGAAAATTTATTTCACTCTATTGTCCCAAATTTGTCGTGTAAAGGATTTGTACCAGACCATACGAACAGTGGGAAAACCTTGCGAGGCAGAGATCAGTCTGATCATGAATTGTCTTTGATTTTTAGTCGTGAATCGCACTGTATGCCTCTTCAGACGATTCATTACCAAAAACCTACCACACAAAAATGCAAATTGATGTTATAATGCAATTAACTCTAAAGCTATCCAAATGCGGAATTTGTGCCGACGCGGATGATTTGAGTCAAATCCTCACATGCTATGACGTAGCCATTTCCCATATAGGCTCTCCCAAATTTCGGTGTTAAAATCTGTGACCTTTCGTGTTTGTAAAATTGGGATTTCATTTGGATTATAAGGGATTTGTATGCAGGTTTGTGAGAAATATTTGGATTATAAGGGATTTTTATGCAGGTTTGTGAGCAATTATTTTACAATTTATTCTTTAACAAACAAATACCCTTTTATTGAACACGTCGACCATTGATGCGTTTGTAGCAGACGACTTTTGAAAAACATCGTGACTAAAGGAGACATTGCTCAAAATTAGAAGTTTCTCCTTTTGTCATAATGTTTTCAACTGTTTTCAATGGTTTTCCTAATTTCTGATGTTTTTTTTTTACAAATGTGAAGGTCGGTTTTTGTTTACCTTCCATGGTCACACGATGTAAGAATTGTTTGTTGGCTCATATTATACTGAACATGAAAGTCAGATTATTAAAAACAAAGCAAATGAAAAGTTAGGATGATTGAAACATTGAGATGCCATCTATGTGAAAAAACGAAAATGAAAATCTATAAATAGACTATAGATGAATGCATTATTTTTAAACGCGTTGGTGAATACGATCTAAATCTAAATTACCGGGAATCCAAAAAGTGAACTAAATTTTAAGATTTAGCTTTAGTCAAAAATGTTTAAATTGAAAAGTTTGGTGAATACGGGCCGTGGATTTTTTTTATCTAATTACTGCGTAATATATCATAGCATGTAAGGAACCAGATTACATTTAGCGCGCGCCTATCATACTATCGAACTAATAAAGCGTATGAGGCAGGTAACCAATTCAGTTTTACTGTTTAGACTAGATACAGTATGAATTTCGCTTAAATACAAATGTACATACATTCAATTAATATACTGGCCTTTGTCTTTTGTTTTTAATTTGTAAAACTCACACATGTATATAGAGTTTAAAGGGATGTTTTAAAAGTCATACCTTAAATTAATGTACTTAGTAAGGACAAAGAGAAATCCCGGTATGTAGTCACGCTGGCAGGTCTACATATTCTCCTTGTCCGAAATGTCTAAGCATCCCTACAGGAATCGTGGCGGCTTCCAAGGACCTAGGATATCGTTTATTTCCATCTGATCCCTGGTCCCGTACTTCGATCTAATTTGTTAAAGTACTTTTAATACAAGAAAGTGCTCTCCCGGCAATTTCAACTTTTTTTCCACTGACTTTCTGACGTTGACTCTGTAAATACGATTTAAAATCGTCTTTTTTTAAATCCATAAGATCCTCAATGGAAGTTTTTATTGAGTTAAATAAGTCTGATGACATCTTTAATTTTTTTTACAAAACTTTCCAAAATATACACTGAGAAACCGATAGAAATCGTCAGGACGAAGCAATTTGACAGGTTAATGTGTCAAAACGAACCAAACCGGAAGTAAACAAATACCTACCAACAGGGGAGACAACTCGTTTTGCCTCTTGTTTCGAAAAGACAGAATTAACCTGACGCCATGCTGTTTGGCGTTGAATGGAATGCCGTCATAATAACAGACATACTACTAGCTACATGTAAGAAACATAAATGAGCCGTCCCGCGGGAAATCCAACATTATGGACTCTGCGTGATGTATCGACCAAGATCAGCCTGCACAGTCCGCGCAGGCTAATCCGGGCCGACACATTACGTCTCAGGTGGAAAGAGGTATAGAGTAATGATTCCTGAAACAGAAAATCCACGGGAGGCGAAGGATGTCTGTTCGGGTTCGCTTCGCGGCATGCTTAGGCTGATCTGGGTCGATACTTTTCGCAGGAACCACAATGTTGTTTTTCTCGCGGGACGGCTCAAATATAAATTACAAAGTATTTATATTTTTCATTTCCTTTGGTCCTTTGATGTAATTGCCGGTTCGAATGGAGATGTCCAGTTGAATAGAGAATCCAATTATTACATAACTAGACAACAAAACACAATGCCAAGCATGTGTGCATCTATGTTTAAGAATAAATTGACTTGTGTAATAGATAGCGCCAGCAGACACGTTGTCGATAAATGTAGATGCGATGCAGCCTCAGTTCAAACTAAGGGTCTATGGCTCTAAGCGGTCGTACAATCATCTTTTCTTATACCGTATATCAAAGACTGTACGTATTGTCATGTTTAAGAACAGATCAATACACAGTGCGTTTAATTGTGTCAGCAACAATGTACGTCGTGAGTATAAAAGTAAAGAAAATATAAAGGATACTACGCTTAAATATTATTATTGAACTTCTGAAGAATCATTAAAAACGGTTATTGAACAGTACCATTTCGCTTGATTTAAAAGAGGCAATACATGCCCAAATACTGAGGTTTTGTAATAACTGTAAGTTTGGGAGAGTCGATAATAAACCGCCCCTAGAAACGAACATAGGTAAGTTCCCCTGATTATCGCCAAAGACAATTTACGGTTAAGGATGTATTCTCCTCATACAATGAACGTTTCTAGCATTATACATTGTAAACATTTTTACTTTAAAGTATATGAGCCGTTCCGCGAGAAAACCAACATTGTGGACTCTGCATAAAGTATCGACCCGGATCAGCCTAAGCATGCCGCACAGGCTATTCCGGGCAAACACTTTTCGCCTCCTATGGATTTTCTGTTTCAGGAATCATTTCTCTATATCATAATCCCCCTTAGACGGAATGTGTCAGTCCGGATTAGCCTGCGATTCTTTTAAATCCATTAATCTTTTCCCTCATACAGACGCTTTCTGACGCTTCTGTCGAAATTTCTCATAGTAAGCAATTTCCCTTTTTTGCAACAACGTTCTCAACTCTTATCCATAATTAGACTTTCGTCTATAGAACGTTTTCTTGTATATGCCTGGATGTTTTCAAAGCCCTCCATGAAGATGTTTTGTTTGCCCAGTAATCATTTATCAGTAGTATTCAGGCCGTACAAGGCATCTGCCAGACGGCGTGCTAGTGTCATTCCCGCCATACTTTTGTTCACCTTGAATTGTTTCGAACCCTGCATAGATAATATCCTTCAATGTGACTATTGGGTGCAGTGCTTTAGCTTTAATAACACCTGACATTAAACAAGGTCTGAGATAAACATTTAGTTTAAACTTATATAAATTACATCGATTGCGAAACAAAATCCTTCAACGTGACTATTAAGTGCAGTGCTTTAGCTTTCACAACACCTGACATTAAACAAGATCTGAGATAAACATTTAGTTTAAACTTCTATAAATTACATCGATTGCGAAACAAAAAACTATCAGCTTGCTTACTGGAGACTTAACCAGTACTCGCGACGTTTGTGTCGGGAAAAAAATCAGAACCCGCTCATCACGGGACTCGAACCCGGGACCTTTGGTACGAGAGGCCGACGATCTACCTCTGTACCACCGTCTTTATAAGACAAACACTTGAACAACTGTCTCGGATATTGTGTACATACATTGATTTTGATAAAATTTCACGTAATTTTATGTGTGATCATGAAACTGTGTTAAAGCTAAATGCATTAATTGACAATTTAGAGCAATGTATGCAACGGCAAGGTGATATCGATGCTTTGTATTGTGAATGGTGTGACTTAATTAAAGACTCTATGTATAGTAATCTTCCATATAAGTCTATTAAGATTAGCTATGGTACCAGCAGATGTAACAAAAAGCATAGACCAGGAAAGCCTTGGTGGAGTGAGAAATTGTCTGTTTTATGGTATAATATGTGTACTGCGGAGAAAGCTTGGCTTGGCTCTGTTAGTAAACGTGAAACATGTATATTAAAGACTGATTATATTTCTGCTAGAAAATGTTTTGACAGAGAGGTACAGAGAGCTAAACGATTTTACTGGTATAATATGCAAAACAAAATATTAAACGAGGCTGTTACAAATAATGACAGGTTTTGGAAATCTATTGGCAAAATAGGAATTAATCAAGAAAGGAAGAAACGTATTCCAATGGAAATTAAACTGGATGATGGTTCTATATGTCATGATGTTAATGTTGTACTTGATAAATGGAAATCAAGTTTTAGTAATTTGTTCAATATGCATAATAATGATGTCTCTGCGCTAAAGACTAATACTCTTACAGATAATGCTCATTTTTCATTTAATGCAAATATCTCAGTTATGGAAGTGAAAAAGGCGGTAGATAAAGCTAAAATTGGTAAAGCCATTGACCAGTGCGGACAATATATATTGTGAAACTTTAAAAAATGATTCGGCAATTTTGTTTATGCATTCCTTATTTAACATTTGTTTTAATTCTAGTACGGTGCCAAGTATTTGGAATAAGTGTATAGTTAACCCAATACCAAAGTCTTCAAGTACGGATCCTAGAGATCCGTTATCATATAGAGGAATTTGTCTTGCCTCCTCAGTGTATAAAATTTATTGTACTGTGTTAAATGATCGGCTTGGTTATTGGGTCGAAAATCAAAAGTTACTCGAGGACGAACAGGGCGGTTTTCGCAAAAACAGAAGTACAATAGACCAAATCTCTAGTCTAACTAGCATTATTGATACCAGGAAAAAACGCAAATTGTCGACATTTACAGCTTTTATTGATTTTAAAAAAGCTTATGATTTTATTAATAGGGATAAGTTGTGGACAAGGCTTTTTGGACTGGGTATATCTGGTAAAATGCTTAAGGCTGTTATGTCGCTCTATTCCTCCGTCAGTTCTTGTGTACGTGTTAACTCTCATTGTACAGACTGGTTTAATGTTTCTAGTGGCCTACGGCAAGGTTGCATCCTGTCGCCATTATTGTTTAATCTATTTTTAGATGACCTAGTTAAGTACTTAAAAAGTTTAGATGTTGGAATTTCTATTGAAGATGAGAAAATTTGTATTTTAGTGTATGCAGATGATATTGTTCTACTAGCTTCAAACGAAGCTGATTTACAAGTACTTTTAAATGCTTTAGCTGATTGGTGTAATATTAATGACATGACTATTAATAATACAAAGAGTAACATAGTTCACTTTCGTCCTCAATCTGTACAACGTACAAATTTCAACTTTATATGTGGCAACGACAGTTTATATGCAGTTGATAAGTATACTTACCTTGGCATTGTTATCAATGAATTTCTTGATTACAGTGTGACTGCTAAAGCCGTTGCTCAGAGTGCTGGCCGTGCCCTCGGGCTCCTTATTGCTAAATGTAAAATCGTTGGTGGTTTGCCGTATGACGCATACACTAAATTATATGACTCTATTGTTTGGCCGATTATAAGTTACGGTGCGTCTATTTGGGGGGTAAAAGCGTTCTCATGTATCAACGCCGTGCATAATAGAGCCATGCGTTTCTTTCTCGGCGTTGGGAAATACACACCTAATGATGCTGTTTCAGGCGAAATGGCATGGGTACCACCGATTATCCGTCAGTGGAAGTCAATATTCGGACATTGGTCTAGGTTATGTAATACACCTGTATCTCGGGTCAATAAACGAATAGCACTATGGGCAAACGGCAAAGCATGTAGTACATACAAATCTTGGTTTTATTATGTAAAAGAGAAAATGTTCAGCCTTGACTTAGATACATATACTAATATGAATGACAATGTACCAAAATCCACCGTTGTTAGCCAGTTATATGATAAAATGATGTCTGCGTATGTCAATGATTGGCACGACTCTATAAATAGACCGGAAGGTATACGTGGAAGGGGTAGAAATAAGTTAAGAAACTATTGCAAGTACAAAATTAACTATTCTGTTGAAAATTATTGTGAATTGATTATGCCGCCAAAACATAGGGCAGCGTTAAGTAAGTTTAGATGTGGTGTAGCCCCTATTCGAGTTGAAACGGGCCGATATGAAAATCTTGCCCTAAATGATCGTCTTTGCCCTTTTTGCAACACTGTTGAATCAGAAATACATGTGCTATTCTATTGTAGGTTGTATAATATTATACGAATGCCATTGTTAGAAAAGGCGAACGCTATTAATCCGTTATTTCAAAGTATGCCTGATATAGATAAGTTGTCTTATATCTTAGCAAATAATATGTTGTCAAGACTTAGTGCCAAAACCTGCAATGATATTCTTAATACTAGGATGTTTTATTTGTGTAAGTAATGTTGTTGTTTTCTTATAATATTGTATTGTGTTATCTTACGTATAGCTAGAAATTAGTGCTAATCAATTCATCTACGGTCTGACCGGGGTGATAATCGATTTTTTTACACCCAGTTCTTAATTATGCACGATTGTGCGCGTTCATGTTTTCAGTATTTTATTGTGTTTGATTTAATTAAGTTTTAAAACAAGATTAGCATTTGTTTCTAGTTTATTAGTTTTGTAAATATTGATATATTGTTTCCAATATGTGCAATATTATGTGTTGTATATATATCGAATTAAGATGTTGTATTAGTTATATATAGTAATGTTCTTACTATAGTCTCTTGTAACTCATACATTGAGTGGCAATACATGTTTTAAGCTATATTTTATTATGTGATGTATATATGATGTATTGATGAGACTTTAATAAACTATCGAATATATACATTAGTTTAGTTGGGAACAGAGCACTCACATTATTTCTTTCCAAGCTTTCCCATTTAAAACTTCACACAGATAGGTTAGAGAGATCAAAGGAATGTACCTTCAAATTATGTGGTGATTAGATTGTGGGAAAATTATTGTAATTATTGTTGTTGTTATAAACCACAATCACGGAGTAGATATGAGCCGTTCCACGGGAAAACCAACATTATTGAATCTGCGTAATGTATCATACCCGGATCAGCATAAACATGCCGCGCAGGCTTACCCGGATAGATACTTTTCGACTCCTGTAGATTTTCTGTTTTAGGAATCATTACTCTTGACCTCTATCGCCCTGAGACGGAATGTGTCGGGATTAGCCTGCGCGAACTGCGCAGGCTGATCTGGATCGATACATTACGCAGAGTCAATAATGTTGGTTTTCTCGTGGAACGGCTCATATTATGAAGAATCTGACATTGTTTTTTTGTTTATACAACTTAATTAGCCACGTACGTAGGTTGAATGGAGGTCGTGGCCATCCCCCCTTCAACCTTACAATATGTTGTATTTAGTCTAATTCGTTATATATTTGTTATTTGTTTTTGATACACAGAGGTGCACGTTATCGTCAGATTTCGTCAACTGTTGGTGACCAATGTAAAAGGTTTGGATCCAGATCACGCCCAATAAAACATGGGGCTGGCCTGTGATACAAACAGTTTGGAACTCAGATTATATTACAGCAACTATTTGGACAATAGAACATAACTGTAGATGACAAAAGCTTAGCGCACAAAGACATAAGAATATAACTATTTTTGAAATGATAAACCTTTTATTGAAACAACGTGATGTTAATATGAATGCCTGGTTCATATCAAATTGGGTTCAATATATAGTCAAACCTGTGCTTAAAGACCACAACAACCTCTGTTCACAGGTGGACTTTCTTTAATTACAGGGTAATTTATACAAAAAACGAGTATTTGGGAAACTTTAAAGTATGGTCGCTATAGTCAGGGAACTGCTTTTCCAATGTGGTCTTTAGAACAGGTTTGACTGTATTTTGATCTGGATGGAGGTTTATACCGATTTGAACAGTATTTTTTTTTTTTTTTTTTTTTTAAATCATTTTTATTTTTTTTGTTTATTTTTTTTTGTTATATATAACTTTATTTGCCACGTGCATAGATATGTGAAGGTCGTGGCCATCCTCCCTCATACCTTACAGCAAATTTGGTTTAGTAGATCTATGTTAGAATATTAGGTTAATAGTATGAATCAATAAATAGGGGGTCAAACTTATAAAAGGTTTTTAAGTTTTACACGTGTTAATAAAGCTATACATTTTTATGATGGGAAAAGGAAGCTTTAAAAGATAACAGAAAAACAAACAAACAAACAAAAATAAAAACATTCATTTTTCTGTTTGTAATACGAATATAAGTCTATATCAGAAGATAAGAGTGGTTTTGTAACATATATCTTACAATTGTCCAGCTTTCTTTATCTGATTCGGCTTGTTTTGTGGCATTGTAAATGTTCGAGGCTAAACGTAGTCGATTTATTAGGCCATTATTTGAAGGTGTAATTAGTTTTGTTTTACACGAGTATATATAACGTTTTATTTCTAAAAATAAGATGTCCAGTTTAAAGTTGTTTTTACAAAACCCCAAGAGTATTTCTGAGCTTGTTATTTGTATAGTTTGATCTAATTCCCTAATCTTATGTAAAATCATTTGTAGTAAAGGTTTTACCTTTTCGTATTCATAGAACAGATGTATTAGAGTTTCTTCGTTTGATTCACAAAAAGAACACAAATTTGTTTCGTCTAATTTCATTTTAAATAAGAGAATTTGTCGCTATTATTCTATGAACTATTCTTGTTTGAAACCATTGAATATAAGTGTCTTTTGTACATCTAAATATATTACCATATGTTATTTTCCAATCAATGTTGGTAGGTACTTCTTGATTATGTATTAACGTATTATAGACATATTTATTAGTGTCTTTTTTTAGTTAAAATTGGATTTAAATAGCAGTTAATGGAAGGGTTGTGATATCCAGAAAGTGAATTATCCGTTTTTAAAAAGTGTGTCTTTGTAATGAAAACGTTAACTGTATTTCTAAGTCCATAGAAAGATAAAAAGTTTATTTTTTTACCAATACTATTTTCTATAAATGTTAAATTTATAAAGTTGCCCTTTTCGTCTAATATATCTTTAACCAATCTAAATCCATTATAATACAATTCTGGTATAAAGACATGTTTATAATTGACCTTAAAATTCTCATTAAAAAATAAAGGCATATTCACTATTTGTTCCCATTCTTTCAGTTGCGATTTTTCAATAAACAAAATGTACGACTTCAGTACATCGATCCAAAATTCATTTTTTATTGCTTTGAAACTTGTACAGCGTATTGTTTTCCTAAATTAAACATTTTATTAACATCAAATACATTATTGACTACTTTATAGCATTTATTATCTCCACAAGTGATTAAATTCTTCAGCCACTTTATTTTCATACTGTTTATATAACTTTTTACATCTATCATCTTTAAACCTCCTTCAGCATAGCTTTTAATAAAAATATTTTTTTTTATTTTTGCTTTTCCATCCCATACAAAATCTAACAATATATCATTTAATTGTTTTATAAATTCGTTTGTAGGTGATGGTAAACTTATAAACAAGTGTGAAAGTAGTGGTATTAATAGCGATTTTACGACTGTTATTTTTCCTATTGGTGTTAAATTTCTTCTTTTCCAATAAGATATACTATTTTTTAAGCTTCTTAACTTTGGTTCGAAATTTAAGTCGAATATTTTTTTAAGGTTTACATGAAAACAAATTCCAAGTAGTTTAAACCGAGTTTCTCCCCAAGATAATTTCCATTTAGTTTTAATTGAACGTGTACTGTATTTAAGTGATCCAATCCAAATAACTTTAGTTTTATCAAAATTAATTTTTAAACCGGACATTTTCGTAAAATTATTTATTATTTCTAAAACGTTATTTAACGAATTTTCAGAACCATCTAAAAGGAGAGTTGTGTCATCTGCAAATTGTGAAATAATGTATTCTTCGTCTTTAATCTTTATTCCTGAAATATGTTTACTGTTTCTTATTTTGCTGTTTAGAATTTCAGTACAAAGAATGAAAATATAAGCTAAAATTGGGTCTCCCTGTCTACAACCCCTTTTGACCGTGAAGAATTCTGATAAAAACCTATTTAATTGTACGCAGACTTCAGTATTATATAAAAATAGTCTAATCCATTTTTTAAACATTTCACCAAATTCAAAAAATGTCAAAGTTTTTTCAATAAATTTAAAAGACAAAGAATCGAACGCTTTTTCAAAATCAATAAGCATTAACAATCCAGGAACATGGTTTTTTCACAATATTGCATAATGTCATACACTAGCCGTGTATTTTCGCCTATAATTTTATCCTTTATAAAACCCGTTTGTTCGTTTGATACTAAATGACTTTAAACATTTTTGAGTCTATTAGCTATAGTCCCCGAAGCTAATTTATATAAAACATTTAATAAAGTGATAGGCCTCCAATTTTTTAGGAATTGTTTCGGCTTGTTTTCTTTCGGAATACATGTTATAGTTCCTAGTTTAGTGTTTTTGGAAAAGGAATTTGATATGAACGCATAATTAAGTGCTCTTACTACAAAATGACATATTTTATTCCAAAAATACTTTATAAAAATTCGACGAAAACCCATCACAACCCGGACTTTTGTCGTTTTTCATATTTTTCAAGGTGTGTGCAACCTCATGATAATTTAAAAGACCTTCTAAACTGGTTCTTTGATTATCGTTTAATTTATTTATATTACAATTTAGTAGGTCTGCTTCTAAATCGAAGTCATCTATTATATTTTGTTCATTGTATAGTTTTTCATAATATACCTTCGTTTCATGTAATATGTCATTTTGATTGTAAATGTGTTCGCCGTCTTCTTTTTCAATAAATGGAATAGCCTTGGAAGAAAAGTGTTGCTTTTCCAAGTTGCAAAAATAATTTGAAACCTTTTCACCATTATCAATCCAATTTGATCTTGATCTCACAAAACAACCATTTAGTCTATTTTTCCGTATTTCGGTGAGTTCTGTTTGTAACAATAATAATCTTTCTTTATTCAATTCATTTAAACTTGTTTCTAAAATTAATATTTCAGATGAAAGTTTGTTTTCACGATTCTTTCTTTCTTTTATCTTATAACTTGCATATGAAATTGTGTCTCCACGGATTTCCATCAACAATGTTTCAAAAAGAGTTGATCATTTATGACAAATTGTAGATGCGATCTATCCATGGATAAAACATTATCAGTATTATACACAGGTACACAATACTGCAGTATGACATCATCAATTTTTTTGTTTACTTTATTTACATAATCAATATCATTTAAAAGTGAATTATTGAACTTCCAAAAACCTTTTCCGTGCTTAATTGTTGAAACGTGTAGATCAAGCATAATTATTGAATGGTCTGATTTATAACTTACATCTATATCGCAATTTCTTAAAAATGGTTGAAGGTTATTTGACATTAAAAAGTAATCTAACCTTCCTTGTTGTAAAGGTGTAAATCTCCTCCAAGTAAACTTTCTAATATTTCCGTGTAATTCTCTGAAAGGGTCTATAATGTCTCTATTAGAAATACATGATAGTAGAACGTTTCTGGCATTTCTATTATGATTTGTTGATTTATAATTTGCATAATCTAAGGATGGGTTTAAGACTAGGTTGAAATCTCCACATAAAATGTAATTTTCTTTAGAATTGAAGGAATCGATTTCGTCAAAAACGTTTTCGAAAAAAAGTGGATCGTCCGTATTAGGCGCGTATATATTAATTAGGACAAATGTGTTGTCACAAAATGCTACCTCTACGGCTACATATTGTCCATTAATATCCTTTTTACAACATAAAACATTAATATCTAATTCTTTTTTAAAAAGTATAGCAACACCTTTCGAATTTGATTTTCCATGACTAAAATAACATTTACCGCCCCATTCTGAATATATGTCCTTTTCAATTTTATAATACACTTGTGCATGTGAAGCATCTTATGTCGAAAACATTTCTACTGTTTTCTGTGATGGGATACTATTTATTATAAACAAGCTTTTAAAGGAGTGCCAGTGAAAATAAATACATATATAATTATAGAGCGAAGACGTTAGAGAAACTCGGATTGCACGGTTTAATACTGATGTAACTAATAGACCGTGACATACCCGTTTATCATTTGTCAGGAATAAAGTAGGTTTTTAAAAGTCTTCGTGCTGAAAGCTTATAGGGAAAAGCTGGACAGGTCATTGCTCGGGTTTCTGTTTTTACAGTACACTAGAACCCTTTCACATTCTCACGTGCTATATGAGATTTTAATGAAAAGTGTAGATCAGGATCAGTCAGCACAAACCTGGAATATTATTCTTTCAACAGTATTTTTGTTATATCACAGCGTTTCCTTGGTAAGTTTACAGTATTGGCGGTAGAATGTATTATAACACCGATGCATCTGTCGTAACGCTATCCCCGTAATGCGGAGCGCCAAGGAGGGAAGTAATGACTACCATTGTTTACAGAGGACAAATGAGCCGTCCACATTATGGCCTCTGCGTAAAGTATCGTATTGATCCGTAATGTGTCTGCACGGACTGTGCAGGCTCATCTTGGTTGAAAGAGGTTAGGGTAAGGGTTAGGGTTAGGGTTAGGGTAACCCTAACCCTAACCCTAACACCGTGATGTTACGCAGAGGCCATAATGTTGGACGGCTCAAATGCAGTTAATTAAAATAACCCTCATATTTATTTAAGAAATGTTACGTAACAAAGGTGACACAATGCATTCTCTTTTTGTTGGCGCAATCTGTCCCTAGCTTCTTAATATCAAAAATTCCATTTGTAAGCAACATATAACGAGCCTTGGTGACAGAGACTGTTAATTTAACACCAGAAGAAATGAAACACATACAACCCTGCTGGAGGTAATTCCCCGCCACACCCGTCTCTTTAAAATGATGACAAGTGATGTAAAGGATATATGCAGAAATCAAATGAAATTTTGAGATGCAATCTCACTCGATTGAGGATAAAAGGAAAAGGGAGTTAATAACAACCAAAAGGAAACAATGAACCTAATGGATGAAAATTGCAGCACTTGAGGTCAATTGGCACAAAGATTAACTAGCATTGCAAGGAGAAATTCTACGTTGTCCCTGTAAGCGGTTTCAAATTGTAAGGTCCGAAACTTATTATAAAGCCATGTCTGTAGTAGACAAAATGTGTTAAACATAATACAAAAGTTAAAGACACGGCCTGGTAGCACAATAATGAAACTCTTTAGTGATAAGGTATTCGAATGTATTGGCAGTAGCAATTTATTCCTTGTAGTTTGATTCAGATAATCTTCATATAATCTCCTAGTTGCATGACAAAGAGACAATGCACAGTTATGTGACGTAGTACCATTTACTAGCGAGGAGGAATTGTAGAATTATTGCAATAAATAGTGCTTATCTTTAATTTTTACAGCATCTGTGTATTATTTATTTGTAGTTATGTATTTGCAGTGGTAGAGCCTCGATCTCTCTTAACACAGGTACCAGGTTAGAGTTCCGTGATAAGCCTGTAGGATTTTCCTCACAAACAGCGCGAGTACTGTTTGTGTATCCTTGAAGCAGACATCGAGCGTGATTCATATATATATATTAAGCTTGTTTCGCAACTAAACATAGATGAGATTATGCCAATAGAGTTGCCTTCAAGTTCTCTTCTCGCTTACTATAAAATATAATTTCATACTTAATTTGGTGTCAATAAACTAAACATGTTATCTTGAAAGCGTGTGGCATTAATCTGTTTTCTGTTCGTCCCAGAAACAACCCGATTGATATATTCGCTCATTAAATGTTCGCAATAAATGCAAGTTAAAACAGAACAAGATTCCACATTATGAAGACACAGACCTTAGGAGCTTGGCGACCAACTTAGATCGAGTTCAGTATGCGCTTCCGTGCAGTCAAATCATGATCAGCTGTCTGACCTGAAATCCGTTTGCTTTTTAAGTTATCAAAATATTCCAAAACTCTTATTACATAAAAAATGCCAAATTTTGAACATGGAATAGTTTACTTAAGGGCATTCTGCACTGAAAGAGCATCCTTTCAGTCAAATCATTATCGTTTTCTGTTCTTCAACTGGTCGTATAACTGGTCGTACAACTGATCGTACAACTGATCGTACAACCGGTAGTAAAACTGATCGTACAACTGGTCGTACAACTGATCGTACAACTGGTCGTACAACTGATCGTACAGCTGATCATACAACTGGTCGTACAACTGGCCGTACAACCGGTCGTACAACTGATCGTACAACTGGTCGTACAACTGATCGTATAACTGATCATACAACTGGTCGTACAACTGGTCGTACAACTGGCCGTACAACTAGTCGTACAACTGGTCGTATAACTGATCGTACAACTGGTCGTAAAACTGATCGTACAACTGATCGTACAACTGTTGTACAACTGATCGTACAACTGATCGTACAACTGATCATATAACTGGTCGTACAACTGGTCGTACAACTGGCCGTACAACTAGTCATACAACTGGTCGTATAACCGATCGTACAACTGGTCGTACAACTGGTCGTACAACTGGCCGTATAACTGGTCGTACAAATACATAGGTAGCCTTTTACTCTTTCATCGTAAATGGCAATATTGAGGTATTTGCAATCAATACCGATTCAGGAGAGCGAGCTCAGAATTGTTTCCTTTTATCCCTTTCGCTGCCAGAGGCAATTAAAGGCATTAGCAAATTATGCACATTCAGTTGAGACAGCTCATAATGAGGCGTCTCTCCTGAAATCGGCATTGTTTGCCACATAGACATTACACTTGACGAAATGTCCTTTTGGACGGAGAAATGTAGTGGTTCAATTTTCAACATGGAAGAATCGACTTTGGAAAACTATTATTACATCAAAGTATGCGTCAAAACAAGTCAACTTAAAAAGTGTGCAATCCGATCGTTTATTTCAAAATGTGTTAGTATCATGTGACTCATTTTACCGTTGCAAGTATTCGATTCCCTACACAATAGTTTCTCCTGTAAATAAAATAACCTATAAAATAGATAGTATAGATGCAGAATGGATAAATCGCATTTATACCTAAGCTTGGCTGTAGTAGTATTCGCTCGAATAAATATAATGACCATCTATTACATGCCGTCTCAGATTGACCTTTGCGTCAACACTACTGTCGCATACTAAATCGTATCCACACGGGAGAATAACTATATACATAAACGAGATTGAGAAGCGATGATTGTCGAGTGTTCCGAATAAATGAATATTTCAATGTAAAGGGTCAAATCAAGACGACCCTTTATGCTGTGTCGCCCGATCAAATATACGTACACCGAACTACGTTGGTCTGATTTTAATGAGGGAATGGATATAGAAGACAGGTATCCAATTATTTGTGAAGAAAAACAAATTAATGATATTTTACTAAGCATATAAAAGATTTACGAGACACAACATATAAAATACGACTTTCGAAAGGTTTCAGTCACATGGCAATTTCAACCAGATTGTATGTTTGCAAATATTTAAGTAATGTTTACGTTTCTGATTCTTGAGTGTTCTTTAATCTTGCATCTTGATAATCTATGTCTTTATAACATATATCTCACACATACTTGAACCTCCTGCTAACGGACAAGACAGACCCTGATTAGACTGGAATGCGGAGCAGATTCGCTTTGACTTTCTCAGGACACAGATTCCAGAAACCGTTTTTAAAAGACGTGGCATGTTCTTTTGAATTACTAAAATGTCAGTGGGTTTGAAGTTATATTTGTATAACACCAGAGAATCTTAACTATCCTTTTTTTGTTGTTTTCTTTGTCAGAAAATAAATATAACATAAATGTGAACGGTGAAGATTCTAATGAGACTCTGCGAAGGCACAGGCTCGCCCGAGTCTAAACTGTACGCAAAAGCAGTAAGATCAGACCATTGCCACGTGCGGCTGAATTATATTCCAAGAACCAGGAACATATAAATAGATGTGTTCGAAGTAACTAAAGAGCAAATAAATACCGACTTCTTTTCGCTTTAAGGCATAATGTTAATTGACAACCATTCTAGTTAGTCTAACATATGGTCGGGGCAGAAGAAGAAATCCAATCATTATATTATTTACGACCACTGAAGATCGTGATTTGCCCACGCTTTCTGGTTTTTTTACCCGCCAATTTGACATACGAGCAAGTGTCTCTGTGATTCATATGTTCGCACCTGAAACTACTACGTAACTGTTTGGCGGAGTCGAACGCCACTAATCATGGACATTTGTTTGGGATTGCATGAGCTCCTCGTGACCTGATTTTGTACACTGTATATTTTGCGGCCTACAAAAGTGACACGAGTCTCATAAGATCCTTTTCTCTGTTACTGTTTAGTAACACACTGCTAACATTCTGTACCTTCTAATTATAGGAATATAAATGTTTCCATAACCATTTCTTTTTTATTTTGTTTCGAAAAGGGAAAATAATTAAATATGGAAATATGACGAGAACAAGCTTATTGAGCTTTCAAATAAACATGCTTAACAAACATATTTAAACTAAAAAAAACATGCTTCTATTCTCCATTCTGTACCTTCTTTCTTATTTTCTTCTTTTTTTTCTCTATATACTTCTTTCTTTTTCTCTTATTCTCAATTTCTCTCTCTTATTCTCAATTTCTCTCTCTTATTCTCAATTTCTCTCTCATATTGATTTAATTACTACGCCTTTTGTTGCCCTCTGATCACGTTGTATAATATATTGCAGAGCGGTCTATTATGTATTATGTACATACTCAGCATCGAAATAAAAATATTGTAAAAATATTGTAAATTAAATTGTTATGTAGGGTTTCCTGGAGCCCCGCTCTTAGCCATGTAAATTTGAATGATTGTTGATTGTATTGTTTTGTTTTAACGCCGCTTTCAACAGGTAATATCGCAGTTGACAGGACATATGCTGATCTTGGTCACACACCTTATATTTACATCGAGATAAAACAATATATGAAATATAAAACCAATATCTCCCCCACCTGCGGGAGGGCAAGAGTTCCATTGACTTAAATCGTTCAGAGCCATTTAGCTAGCACTTACGGTTCACAGGGGCGTAGCTTGGCAATAATCAATGTGTAGGCCGTCTCTTGCGAAAATCAACATTATGGACTCTGCGTAAAGTATCGACCCGGATCAGCCTAAGCATGTCACGCAGGCGTATCCGGATAGACACTTTTCGCCTCCTGTGGATTTTCTGTTACAGGAATAACTACTCTATACATCTATCCCCCTAAGACGGAATGTGTCGCCGGATCAGTCTGCGCGGACAGCGTAGGCTGATCTGGTCGATACATTACGCAGATGTCTATCGCCGCAGCTGCATTTTTGGGCATTTTGAGAAAAAATGTGTAGGCACGTGCCTAGAGTGACTTAAGGGAGCTACGCCCCTGGTTCAAGCAATGGTCAAACTGTGGCTGCGATTAGTATTAAGTGTCCTCCATCCACAGGGGGCGTGTTGTTGTGTGGCTCAAAGTCTAGAAACAGTTGCATTGATAAACTGTTTTAAACGAAAAATTGGCATGTACAAATCAACGCATCTGGTCGTTGCCATCATTACAAACACTACAAGAAGAGTTTTGATGCAAAGCATCAAAGACGCCGCGCATGCTTTTGAAGCATGAGTTAAAGGAAGCAGATGCAGTTCAGTACGTTTAAATAACCTGTGCAAGCAGACAGGATGTAAATATTTCGAACAAGAAGGCCAAATGTCCCTTTATTTCAATCAAGAAAGCCAAGATGTGACTATATTGCTACCATAGCCTACATAAAAAGGTTACCAAGAGCAGAAAGGGCTAATGTTGACGTAGGGATTAAACGTTTTACATGCTACGATCTATGTGATATTCAGCATGTGAAGTTTAGTCGTGAAATGACAAGTTTAGTCCTGAAACCATTTGGTTTACGGTTTGCTTAACATTCACTGCAACTATAATGTGTCATACAAGCTGAAGTTTCTCAATTTTTTCTTACCAATAAACTATTTTATATCCTCTAACTAGATCCATTAGATAAAAAAAAACACCATAGGTGCTTAAATATTAACATATATTAAGGTGTATTGCCTCTAGTTATAAGTTAAGTGTGACACAAGCTTAGGAAGGAGAGGTGGAAGTCTATCTCCTTCCAGTTTAGCAGAAGTATGATAGCAAAAACGGGAGTATATAAACAAAGAATACGAAGTAATTAAAAAAGAAAAGAAAGATATGTATGATCAAGATTGAGCATTATGAAAGTTCACATGTATAGTCAACATATAGCAAGAATTATTAAGTCTGTTTTGTTTGTTTGTAATGTCATTTTAATCGTTTTGAACATGCCAGTAGAAAACTGAAAAATAAACAAAAGAAAATGGTCAAGTCAGTTCCCCAAGAGCAGAGAGCGAAAGACAGTTGGTACGAATCGTTCATCTCGAACGAAACATGACAAACCGGGTACGAATCAACTGAATTTTAGAAATCGGATGAAATCGTGAAAACAGCGAAGTATTCATAGCGGAAGGAAGCAGAGACAACTTAATTACTCTATGGGAACGGATGATACCTTTTCGTCTATTAATAAGAATGACCAAAATCGCCAAGCGATGACATGCTGCATTTACAAATCATAGAACAGGTCACGTTACGGCCATGCGTATTGCATAGTTGTGTTAACGTTGTTTTTACAGTTTCTAGAATTATACTGTAATATGTAGTAATTAAAATGAATCATCATTGATTTTTTAAAGATAGTCAAAAACATCGCCAGAAACTTTTTTCTGAGCTTTGATGAATCGAGTCGTAAACCAAACTATAAAATAAGCGTAGCCTAGGAAGTTAAGGGAAAGTTATTAAATACCCATTACATGTGTCTAAAGTTTTGTAATAACGGTAGAAGACATACGTATTTTGTATCTTGCTGTTTCTTAAATCATTTATACAATTCATTTATTCATAAAGGTTGTTTTTTTCAAACATATAACAGTTTTTCTTAACAATAATAATGTTGGTTGCTCCCTTTTCGATTACGTCACCCCATGGTACAAAATTAAAACCTATCCCATACTGACGCCGCGCTTCCACGCGGCGTCAATAAATCTCTGCTAAATACTGAAAGATATCTGTTGATTGACATCCCATTCAAATATAGAATAGCTATTGCTAAATTCCGTTGCTCGAACCACAAATTTGGCATCGAGACTGGTCGTCACAATAATATTGATCGTGAACTAAGGATATGCATTTACTGTTTTCAAAAGTTAAAGAAAAACATTGTTGAATGTTAATTTCATGTGTTATTTCACTGCCAAAAGTTTGATCAATTAAGAACTGTATTTTTATTTGATTGGTATGTAGGCGACACCAACATTGATGATTTTTATACATTGCTTAAAAACGACAATCCTGATGTATTAGAACAACTTTCATATTTCATATATATGTTAATGAAAACATGATAAGGACATCATTCTCCGTTATATACTATTTGTTGAATAGAATGATTTGTACTATGGGCCAGTGGCCTAATTACTTTCAATAAAATATTTGTCATTGTCATTGTCATTGTAAATGCTACAGAACCACATGTTACAAAAGCACAACTAGTTAAAGCCGCGATTAGCGATATGGGTCCTTATCGCTACTACGTACAGTGAAGACTCCGGTGAGCCAGTGTATATGCACAGTCTAAAATAGAAGTCTATCCCTACTCTGTGTACGTCAATGTAACTTTAACTCAAACCGAAAAGTCAAAAATATCATTGAAACTCAGACCTGAGAGTCAATAAGTTCCTTTAAACTCAAACCCGAGATTCAATAAGTTCCTTTAAACTCAAACCCGAGAGCCGATAAGATTCTTTAAACCAAAATCCGAGAGTCGATAAGATCCTTCAAACTAAAACCCTTGAGTCAATAAGATCCTTTAAACTAAAACCCGAGATTCAATAAATTCCTTTAAACTAAAACCCGAGAGTCGATAAGTTTCTTTAAACTAAACCCGAGAGTCGATAAGATCCTTTAAACTAAAACCCTTGAGTCAATAAGATCCTTTATACTAAAACCCAAGATTCAATAAGTTCCTTTAAACTAAAACCCGAGAGTCGATAATATTCTTTAAACTAAACCCGAGAGTCGACAAGATCCTTTAAGCTAAAACCCTTGAGTCAATAAGATCCTTTAAACTAAAACCCGAGAGTCAATAAGATACTTTAAACTAAAACCCGAGAGTCAATAAGATCCTTTAAACTAAAATCCGAGAGTCAATAAGATCCTTTAAACTAAAACCCGAGAATCAATAAGATCCTTTAAACTAAAACCCGACAGTCGATAAGATTCTTTAAACTAAAACCCGAGAGTCGATAAGATCCTTTAAACTAAAACCCGCTAGTCAATAAGATCATTTTCATTCAAACCCGATAGTCAATAAGATTATCATAACTCAAACCCGAGGGTCAATAAGATCCTTTAAAATAAATTTTGAAAGTCAATAAGATCCTTTCAACTCAAACCCGACAGTCAATAATATCCTATAAACTAAAACCTGAGAGTCAATAAGATCATTTTAACTAAAATCCAAGATTCAATAAGATCTTTTTAACTAAAACCCGAGAGTCAATAAGATCCTTTAAACTCAAACATGAGATTCAACAAGATCCTTTAAAATAAAACTCAATTGTGTCAATAAGATCCTTTAAACTAAAACCCGAGTGTAAATAAGAGTTTTTTAACTAAAATCTGAGAGACAATAAGATCATTTTAACTAAAATCCGAAGGTCAATGAGATCCTTTAAACTAAAACCCGAGAGGATTTTTTAACTAAAAACCGAGAGTCAATAAGATCCTTTAAACTAAAACCCGAGAGTCAATAAGATTATTTTAACTAAAATCCATGAGTGAATAAGATGATTTTAAATAAAATCCGAGATTCAATAAGATCCTTTAAACTAAAACCCGAGAGTCATTAAGATCCTTTAAACTCAAACCCGAGAGTCAATAAGATCATTTTAACTAAAACCCGTGAGTCAATAAGATCATTTTAACTAAAATCCGAGAGTCAAAAGATCCTTTAAACTAAAACCCGAGACAATAAGATCATTTTAACTAAAATCCGAAGGTCAATGAGATCTTTTAAACTAAAACCCGAGAGTCAATAAGATTTTTTAACTAAAAACCGAGAGTCAATAAGATCCTTTAAACTAAAACCCGAGAGTCAATAAGATTATTTTAACTAAAATCCATGAGTGAATAAGATGATTTTAAATAAAATCCGAGATTCAATAAGATCTTCTAAAGTAAAACCCAAGAGTAAATAAGATCATTTTAACTCAAACTCGAGAGGCAATAACATCATTTAAACTAAAGAGAGTCAATTACACCATTTAAACTTAGATCCGAGAGATAATAAAATCCGTTAAACTAAAACCCGAGAGACAATAATATCCTTTAAACTCAAACCCAAGAGTCAATAAGATCCTTTAAATTCAAACCAGAGAGATAATAAGATCCCGAATCGCCAAACGCGACTCGTTTACAATTTCTTAGTTGTATTTACAATAAAATGAAAACTATGCTTCTTTGGTTGTAATTGTCGTCACAGTATTTTATGACTAAAATGACCGCCTTCGTATGAAATGGTTTCGCTTCAGCATCTAGAGCTGGAGGTCGTGGATTCGATCACCGGACGGGTCATATCAAACACGTTAACATTAGTAGTAATGGCTTTCTCTCTTAGATGTTAGGGTTATCATGGCGACAGGCTCGCTGGTGTCAGGATACATAAACACGCAGTACTGGTAACTTACCCAGGAAAAATACTGATATAACTAAAGAAATTTTAAAATCGGCGTAAAACATCATACAACAACAAAATATAAGGCATATTTATAAAAAAGTTATTAACTCTTTCAGCGCCACAGGCAATATTGAGGTTTTTGCAAATAATGCAGATTCATGTGAGTCAGCTCGTAACGAGCTATCTCACCTGAAATCTGCATTGTTTGCCTTTTAGTTACGAAAATAGTCCTTTCATAAATTGAGAAATCTAAATTTGTTAGAGAATGAATGACTTGGTTTTACGACACGAGAAGGTCATTTAGGACAGGATTGGGGAATGGAGTTGAGCAACAAATGACAATGATAAAGATGATGATGATTACTGGTAAGGAATATTGAAGTATTGCATCCTACTCCAGTCAAAAACACACTAATGAGTTTTTAGCTGTCATTAGAGGACTCTGACCTTCTAATGAGTGTTAATAGATTTATTACGCTCCGCCTTTTTTTTCAAGAAGATTATACCACTTTAAACATTTATTGAAAACTAACCCTGCACTTTATAATAATATGGTTTTTTTTACCATCTGACACGGCTTGAACAATTTATACCCTTTATATCTCTATGTAAAACAGGAGGCCAATTTGGAACCGATAGGCATAATTCGAAAACTCTTTGTAGAGAAACACTTGACAATGCTACACACAAAATAGCTAAGCTCTAGCCTTTTCCATTTCAGAAAAACAGATTTTCAAAGATATTTCCTATATGGTATTTTATTAATGTTTCAGGGTGGTGTTGGTGCGCCCCCTAAAATCCGCACGATAAACTATAACTATAAATAGATTCATTTGCATATGATGGTCTAATGTCCAATCAGATCATAGAATGACAGTCATGCGCTTCATTCGCCATCTTTATAACTTGCAATGGGAAAAAAGCACGCTTTGTTTCCTTGGATTAAACCTTATTTTTTTTCCCATTCATGTTGTATTTGTAACTTTCATTTATTTATGCCTAACATATTCCTTTTGGATATCTGCCTTGAGTCTTTGTTCGGAATCATGTTTAACAATGATGTTGTTTAATACTATTCAATTCAAGAGTAATTTTTTCTACCATTCAACTTTGCCTAGCGGTTATGTCTCCCAGATATTTCATGTAATACATCTTCATATTTAATTTCGTTATATATGTAACAATGTGTATTACTTTATGGCATTAATAAATGCCCATTGTCATTCAATCTGTTCTTATGTGTTTTATTCATGACATACAAGTCCTACTGCCCTTAGTCTGAACGCTTATTGATACCTTGCTCGAACTCCTACAATTATTTGCTCATCTTCCCTGGACCAGGCATAAATATCTCTATGTAAAACAGGTGATCCCCTGGATGGGGCCAATTTTGATATATCGATCATAATCTGGAAAATCTTGGTAGATGACCAATAGACAATAATACACGTAACAAATCAAAGCTCTAGTTTTTTTCTGTTCCAGACAAGAAGATCATTTAAAAGAAATTCCATTCAGTTGCCATGGAGTTCTACATGCAATTAAATGATGTGAACAACTTTTAAAGAAGACGACCAAATGATCATTCCTACCAGGTTTAGTCAAAGAGCCGTTTAGGAGGAAAAGTCATTTAACGAAACATGTTGGACGAAGGACAGTAGGCCATCACAATAGCTCACAAAGAGCACCGTGTGCTCAGGTTAGCTAAAAATCACACTGCATACCGATATTGTACATTTTGATTCGTGTATTTTTATGCGAATGCTATTCTCCATCACCATTTGTATACACAGTTCTAGATAAGGGAAGACATCTTTATTTGAAACTCAAACCCTTTGCTGTGGGTACTTTTGAGTACAATCACAATATGGTTTGGTTAAGAAATAGTCAGTTTCAACATTCAGTTATTCAGTTATATTTACCTAGTCATGTGTTTCTGGTAACCATCCAACATAGCTTTTGTTTGGCCTTTTGTGGGATGACGCTTGACGCTACTAGTCACAGTGACCTTCATCAATTACCGAAACGATTAATGACAGGGACGGGATTCGAAGTCACGTAGACACTATTATTGTCAAAATGTCCGTATATTAAGGTTTAATAAGCAATGATCAATTAACAATAAACAATAAACAATTAACAATTAACAGTAAACAATTAACATTTCATAAACTGAAATAATGCGCCGCATCGACAACTTCGGGTCTCATCGCAACCGAGCCCAGTAAAGACGTGGGAGAGCCTGTGTATACACATCACAGTCGAATGAGAGTCGTCACCGTTCGGCTACATGTAGCACAACTCTAAATATTTCTTTGGGAATCCGTCCTGACCGAGTGGTAAGCGACGGTGATTTGAATCCTGGCGTCCCGTGTTCAATCCCAAGTCGCTGCCGTCATGGTAGAGTGCACATGGGCAATGCAAGTGAATGTTAACGGTGCTGAACTCCTGATTATTGAAAGTAGAGTTAAGTGTTTAAAAAATGTTCAAACGTTGACTTGAAATTTTAGAACCTTAATTCAAGGACAAAATAAGAGTAAACAATTCACTGTCCAGTAAAATTAACATCTTCATATTTATTGTTTATGCTTCATTTGTTCTGTGTAGACATATCCAGTAAGCCAAATTTTGTATATTTTCATGACTTTCAATTGACTGTTTTTCAACATTTAAGTTTTAAAAAATAATAACTTACTTTGTTGTCACATCTAGCAACATTTGCAGAAATGTTTGCCTTTAAACTACTAATCGTGGCACGAATTAAAACACCATCTGGAATTCATCACCTTTAAATATATTGAGATCAGTGTATCTACTTGCAGCACCATGCCGGACGACAATAAGTCATAAAAGGTAACACAGAATAGATCAACTTGCACCACCATACCGGACGACAATAAGTCATAAAAGGTAACACAGTTTAGAACTACTTGCACCACAATACCGGACCGACAATAAGTCAGAAACACAGAATAGATCAACTTGCAGTACCATGCCGGACAACAATACGGCATAAAAGGTAACACAGAATATATCTACCTGCACCACAATGCCGGACGACAATAAGTCCTAAAAGGTAAAACAGAATAGATCAACTTGCACCACCATGCCGGACGATAATAAGTCATAAAAGTTAAAAGAGAATAGAACAACTTGCACCACCATGCCGGACTACAATAAGTCCTAAAAGGTAACACAGAGATATTCTCTAACGCAGAGA
Source organism: Serripes groenlandicus (assembly GCA_031761405.1). Classification (NCBI taxonomy): domain Eukaryota; kingdom Metazoa; phylum Mollusca; class Bivalvia; order Cardiida; family Cardiidae; genus Serripes; species Serripes groenlandicus. The sequence continues at coordinate 8,975,347 of JASEVX010000009.1, read as the reverse complement.
TATAAAGACTAGAACACGTTAACAAGATAATTTTTATAAATAATAGAGATATCTCTCAAAGTTATAGAAAAGAAAACTTACTTAGAGAGGTAGCTCTCTATGCGTGTTATAACAAATCCTTTGTATTTGAAAAGTGTAATGGGTTCTGTCCAAGAAGACAGTCGATTCGAAGCCAATACGGTTCAGTCAGCTCAAACTGAAAATGCACTGGTTAATCGTGGTCGACACAGGTCAAAATTTATATGAATTTTCATTTATTTTTGCAGACCATGGCTCAGATATGTATACCACTTTATGCTCTGTTGGAAATGTGATTGTACGAGTATATGTAATCATAATAATGTAACGTGTACCGGAGTTAAGCCATCGCGTGTCACCCACCCAGGTACTAACCGCGATGAACTTTGCTTAACTTTATGAAAAGGTCAACCACTCTACCAACGTCGTTATAAAAGCCGGCTTCTACGACAAGGCCGTAGAAGTGGTATTTACACCTATACCCCGTTCCCGTTACATTTCTCCCTCTTTCTCTTGACTTCGACCCGAAGTCACACAACTGAACACAAGCAGTATACTCTTTCCTAAATACGGGAGATCTGCTGCAGACGACTTTAATGCTTTGCCCTACACCAGAGATGAATGTTTACAGTCGATCTGCTACAAAGACGCCCACAAAAACGAATGGCTTTCGTCGAATTGCTATTATCTCCTCTCTTCAATTAAGTTTTTGTAAATACACGTATATCTTGCTCCCTGTTCCATGTGTATATAAGTATAGCAAAGAAGCCAAACGTTGGTTCTTAATAATTATGTGTATATGTTCCACACCCAACTCCGAGTCAGTGCCAGTCTACTTTCAATTGTTTGTCAGTTAAGGAGTCAACCAAAGTGTCACTTACTCATACGCATTCTTTGCTTATTCAACTTTCTAGTTGTTTCACTGTGTTCAGTTGTTGAGGGATTCAGCATACCGAGACTCGATTGAATTATATTTGTTTCTACATCATTTACGACAATAATGCAATTTTAAAATATCGAGGAGGTGCTTTCGATCAGGTCCGCGCCCTTATTTGCTGATAGCTCAACCTTTGTTTCTGGGACAACTTATATGCTTATTAGTGGTCCCAGTTTGTTTATACCAAAAAATTACATTACACCACAAGGCAATTGTTCTTAAATATGGAGAATCAACTAACCCTTACTCGAGGCATTGTCTTATAGTTATTTTAGAAAATACATCACCAAGGGAGAGAAACTATCAACAGCGACAATATTACTATCTGCAATATCAGGACGGGGACCTACAATCCAGACATAGTCGGGTTCTGTGCCTGGGTGTTAATCAGACGACTCATATCTTTGGGACAAATTTCCCAGATGACATAACATAAGATAAAACAGACATCAATTGTTTGGGGGCTCTCATGGCACAAAACACGGCGAACAGGTATATCCTGGTCAGACTCTGGGAATTCACAAAGTCACAAAGGTCAGTTTTCATGACAACATTGGCGAATTTGATTGTTTTTTCTGCTGTCCCTATTAAGGCATGGTCACATTATTATAGTTTCATATGACATCCTTGATCCTCAATGGTTCTATTCTGTTGTTGAACGCCTTTTTACTTTCACTGAGAACTACGTTAAATATTTCCATCCTCATGTCTTCAAGTTTCTGTGTCAGTCTTGGATTGCTGAACGTGAACATCTTCATCACTTCATATCGACACTCTCGAAACCATAGAACGTACAAACAGGGGTCAAGTACACATGATGTCATGTTTGTAATGTCCGCTGCAATCCGGGTACCGTAGGTATCCGATTTAAGAAACAAGAGAATGAAACAATAAGACAATGTCGTGAGAAGGACACATAGCATGTATAAGAACACAATACCGGTTGTTTTATATTTCATCAAGGTACGTAGCGTATTAAACATCTGTTTCGGTTGGTCACTCTTCCCCTTAGCTCTTTCGATCAGAAATATCCTAGTATAACACGCACCGGATACGATACACGTCAGTACGAGGAAAAATCCGTAAAACATGTAAGATACGTCATTACATCGCCCGATGACATCATAGATTGATGCGTTCGTGTGTAAGGTATAACAAAGACCGAACCGTACGTAGAAGTACGTCACAGTTAGCAGTATCCATATACTCGTCACGACAATCTTCACTCTCGTTGGTGTCACGCACCTCAAATAAAAGTTAGGCCATGAGAAGATTATCAACCGTTCAAATGACATAATGCCGACGGTAACGTATGCAACAAAGACGCAATTAATACCTAACACTTGAACGAAAATATTTATGTGGTGATTCTCTACGAATCTTCTCGATGCGAAACTAAGCGTTCCAGTAATGTCAAACAATAACAATCCGCTTGAGAGGAATCTGGCCGTTTCTGGTGTCGACTTGGTTCTTCTTAAGGCTACGAGGGCGATCGTTGTCAACAGGAAAAGGATGGCACTTATTACAGTCATTATGATCACGTACCCTTGTTCTTGTTCTTCCATATTTGTTATCATATTTGTCATCATCTTTGTCGGTTTCCCCATTATATGGGAGGATTTTAGGTTATCTTTTATTAACATCTCTAGTTAGTGTGGCACCTGACGTGCGGTAATGTTATTATAGGAAAGTGTAACTCTAAAATACTTGGTGTTGTTTTCAATTAAATTGATTGTAGTGTTTTTAAGGTATTCGCTTTGATAAATTAGTCGTTCTCATACCTGTTTGCATCCAATCTCAATAAAAGCAGACCTAAAATTCGCCGGCTCGTATTTACGTACAGTTAACTATGCAGGTCTAGTTTGATGACATTCGTATTTATCGTACGTCATATTATATTATTACATTGTGTTGACAGTTTAACGCGTACTGCATGCTTTCTAGTACGGTTGTGGGCCGTGGTTAGTAAGGCGCGACATCTTCCTCTTTCTCTGGGTTGATTCTCAATTACCGGAAGTGCTATCCCTGCCGAATGCTAGATGTCATTTCATAAGGTGGTCTTGTTTCTTCAATAGAGGTTTTGTTTAGTGAATTCCGTAATGTCATCGTAAAACCTCTGAAAAGAATTTTTTTTGCATATGATATAATGTTATTGAAGCTTTGTCGCTGAAAACTCGACCTTCATATATACAATTGACCCCTGTTTGAAGTTTACAATCAGTCAACACATATTTTTCGTCAATCTTATATTTATACTGTAAAGTGTTTTAACGACCCTTTGTTGAGTAGTGTATATCCTGATCAGAGATAGCGAATTCACAACATGAGTCGTTCCATGAGAAAACCAACATTATAGACTCTGCGTAATGTATCGACCTAAATCAGCCTGCGCAGTCCGCGCATGCTAATCCGGGCCGACACATTCCGTCTCTGGGGGATAGAGGTATAGGGTAATGATTCATGAAACAGAAACTCCACAGCAGGCGAAAAGTGTCTGTTCGGATTAGCCTGCGCGGCATGCTTAGACTCATCCGGGTCAATACTATACTGTTGGTTTTCTCGGGGAACGGCTCACATAATCTGTGTCTACCGATGTCGTAAATGTGTGAAGGTCGTGAAGCCTTAAAGTCTTAATTACAAAAATAATAATAGTTGTGTAGATCTGGTGAATGGTAATGGACTCACAGTAGATGTTGACAAGCAGTCAGTTGTCTTCCACTAATGGACTAACAGTAGATGTTGACAAGCATTCAGTTGTCTTCCACTTATGGACTAACAGTATATGTTGACAAGCAGTCAGTTGTCTTCCACTAATGGACTAACAGTAGATGTTGACAAGCAGTCAGTTGTCTTCCACTAATGGACTAACATTAGATGTTGACAAGCAGTCAGTTGTCTTCCGCTAATGGACTAACAGTAGATGTTGACAAGCAGTTAGTTGTCTTCCACTAATGGACTAACAGTAGATGTTGACAAGCTAGGAGACACATGAATAGGTGAACTGTTTTAGTTTCAAAATTGCATCCACATACAATGTTAACCATTTCCCACGTATAGACTTGTTTTGTCACACATGTGGACAATTTTTTGAAACTTGACTCACAATTAGCAATTTCTCCTTCAGCCACCATTATTTCAACTCAGTTGAATAATTATTATTTCATTTATACCACAATCTTGCCACGACATGTTCATCATAGAATGACAGTCATGCGCTTCATTCGCCATCTTTATAACTTACTTACGGGAAAAAAGAATGCTTTGTTTCCTTGGATTAAACCTTATATATATTTCTTTCCATTCATGTTGTATTTGTAACTTTCATTTATTTATGCTTGACATATTCCTTTTGGATATCTGCCTTGAGTCTTTGGTCGGAATCATGTTTAACAATGATGTTGTTTAATACTATTTAATTCAAGAGAAACATTTTCTACCATTCAACTTTACCTGGCGGTTATGTCTCCCAGATATATCATGTAATACTTCTTCATATTTAATTGGGTTATATATGTAACCATGTTTATTACTTTATGGCATTAATAAATGCCCATTTTCATTCAATCTTATGTGTTTTATTCATGACATACAAGTCCTACTGCTCTTGGTATGAACGCTTATTGGTACCTTGCTCGAACTCCTACAAGTATTTGCTAATCTTCTCTGGACCAGGCATAAATATCTCTATGTAAAACAGGTGACCCCCTGGGTGGGGCCAATTTTGATCTATGGGGAATAATTTGGAAAATCTTGGGAGAGGACCAATATACAATAATATGTTCCAGACAAGAAGATCTTTTACAGAGTTCAAATGCAGTTAATTAAAATAAGAATCATATTTATTTAATGCAAAGTTACATAACAAAGGCGACACAATATATTCTCTTGTTGTTGGCGTAATCTGGCCACAGCTTCTTAACGTGAAAAGTCCATTTGTAAGCAACAGATGACGAGCCCTGGTGACAGAGACTCGCGCTGTTAGTTTAAAAACATAAAAACACAGTCAACCCTGGTGGAGGTAATTTCCCGTCACATGGTAAAGCCATACCGCCACCAGTAAAACTATGAAGTGTGGCCATATCTTCAACAATTAGGATAAACATTAACATCAGTATAAAGGAACTGATGTATATCTTCAGTTAAAGCTCTAAGAAAAATATCATTGCCCTTGTTAGCTAGATGAACCCCATCGCATTAAAGGTTCGGAACGGACTCGTTTATATCTGTGTAGAGTAAATACTTCCCTCCTCGACTTAAAATGAATGAGGCAATGCCATTGTTGACCCTTTTCCTGGCTTTTTCAAGAGCTTTGTGACAATTTTCATTTCTGGCATAACAAAAAGCCCTTTTAATGATGGAAGATCCAATAATCCATACTAGCTTATATTGATCTGCAATATACTTAGGAAAATAGTCAGCTATGCTGAAACTCATAAATTGGCAAAAATGGGATAATACTCAACACAATAATTACTTCAAAGCAAGGGCATCAGTAGGTATTCTAATGTATGATTTAAAAGCGTCTGACTTCCACCTACCAAAAGACTTAATCTTGTCATCTGCCATACCATTTTAAGATGCTGTGGTTGCTGCCCAATGCGGAAATGTGACTCCTGTAATGTGACTTTTGCAAACCTAATGCACCTAGAGATTTCTTCAAAACAGTAGAAAAATGATACCTAGTCAAAGGTTAGCTATTGAACTGGCAAATTAGATGCTTACAAAGCTGTGATTTTCTAATATTTAAATATTGTAACATGCACTTTACTGGGCATGTTTCTGTCCCTGTTTTAGGAATAAGTAGAACTACACCCTTGCCCAATTGGTCAGTTTTAGAAGACCTTAATAAAACCTGATTTTTTTTTTTTCAAAACAGAAATCATCAATTTTGAGAGCATGACCTTCATTATCCAGATTGGAGACTACCAATTCCCCAACTCTAAAGAAGCCAAAAATGCCATACAAAAAAACAGCTTTAAAAAGAGCTGCTGCATATGCAGTGTAACAAATTGTGGGTAGGGTTGAAAATATCTGTCTAAGAAGGTCATGTGTTATAGGTATCCTACTGCCCACCCTTCTATTTAACTTAAGGAAACCCTTTAGCATTTTCGATACTACAAAGTTGTTAGTAGTGTCTGACAAGCCTTTTTACTTTACAGCAATATGAAATACCTGATATGTAAGACCTAGCAGTACTGTGTGATGAACCTCTTAAAGATATAAATGCTATGAATTCCATAATAACTCCAACAGGTGGAGGCCAAATATTTGGATGGGAGTAAGCCAATCTAAATTTTCAAACAGTTTAATTGCAGATTAATATGAAGCCTTAGTGCTCGATGTGATACCATTACTAACTAATGTATTGACTGCAAATCAATGGATGAAACATAACTGGTATTGCCTCCCCAGCTGTGTTGGCTTCTGGTGCTACTTGTCTGAACCGCTGCCACTGAAAACGAGAGAGAGAGAATCAGCTTTAACATTAGAGACACCCTCTACATGTATAGCTTTGTACTGAATATTAAGATGCATGCATTTAAGTATCAAGGGTCGCAATAAATGCATAATACGTTTTGACTTTGAGGACATTTTGTTAATAATAGCTACCAATGCCTGATTATCAACATGTAATATTATTTTCTTGTTTCTTAATTGGCATGACCAAATACACAAGGCCAGAACGATGGGGACCAATTTCAACACAGTTATGTCATCAAATAAAGTGGTATCTACCAATTCTACAGGCCAAGGGTAAAACACCCATTTGCTGCCAAAAACAGCTGCACAACCCAGGCTATGGGGAACCTGCACTGTCTGTAAAGAGATTAAGTGTTTTACTGTCTTCCCAGTGCAACTCCGGGAATCTGCAAAAATCATTAAAATGCTGAAGAAACGAGAGCCACAACAAAACATCAGATTGATAATGATACTCTTACATGATGAAAGGGTTTAGTTAAACCAGACATTGCATCATAAAAACGTCTATTAAATGCTCGAGCCACTGGTATAGTCCGAGAACAAAAATTTAGTAGCTCAACAATTGATTGTAATTCTTTAAGTGTAACCTTTTCTTATTCAGCAAGGATGTTAAAGCAGACCTTATTTTTTTAATTTATCAGGTATTTTGATTTGGGACATAACTGAATCCAGTTCCAGGCCTAGGAAAACCAGTATAACAGTAGGATTAACAGTTTTTCCTTTAGCCAAAAGTACCCCTAATAATGAACACAACCGTTCATAGTCCGACATAGTCTGCGCATAAATAACAGACTGTTTCTCTCCAAGAAATATAAAATCATCCAGATAATGATGTAAACAATAACTTGGATTTAAGCGTTTGAAAAGCCATTCAATGAATGAAGCAAACTTTTCCCATAAGGCACAAGACAGTGCACAACCCATTGGCACCATTTTGTCTACAAAGTAATGTCCCTTGAGATGAAAGCCTAGTAAGAACATATCTTTTCGACGAACTGGCAACAGTCAAAAAGTGTTTTTTACATCCATTTTTCCAATAAGGCACCCATTACCAAAATTTTGAATTGAATGTATGACTTCATCCATAGATGTATAATGGACTGAACATAAATCAGGATCAATATAGTCATTAATGCTAGAACCCGAGGGATAGGATAAATGCTTAATTAATCTCCAGGTTCCATCCTTCTTGGGAACCAAATATATGGGAGATAGAACAAGATTGTCTAAAAGGGCATGACTTGAATGGGCCTGCAATTCTGCCTAGAGCTACCTCCTTCATTACCTTCTCAAGGGCAGCTTCGGGATTCTGTCTAACTGATAAAAGATTATCACATTCCCTAAATTGTCTTGGACCATCATATTGATCATATTGCAAGCTAAAACCATTGGAGGATGGACCATCATATTGATCATATTGCAAGCTAAAAACCATTGGAGAATCCTTCAGCTAAAATGTGTGCATCATAAAAAAGAGGGTAATCAGCTAGATATTTCAATAAAAAAATCAACATTAATTGGAGATGGATCAAGTGATACCAAATCAGTTTTGCTGCAGCAAAGGTCATGTGGAGAATCTTGATTGTGTTGCTGAACTGCCACTGCTGTGAACACAATGAATGCATCTGTCCAGGTATTAATATTAACAATGCGTTTGGTAGGTTTTGGAGTTATAATTATCGGTCCACTACCACCAACACTGAGAATATGCCCTGAGTTAGACTCGGGCAAAATTAAATGTGCTAAATTCACATATTCCCCGTTCCAATTTTTTTGCTTTTGGGCAGATGATACCTGACTAGAAATACCCCTACTTGCAAGCTGAACCTCACCTATCTCAGAGCTGCATGATACAATTGGTTCGGGGTCCTCAGAGCTAGTAGATGGTAGTTGGATAAGGGGCATTATCTTGGCCGCAACTTTCTCCATCACTTCCTGAAGTTGATCTTCACTGAGTTTGACCTCCGTCTTTTCCAACCCCTCAGCCTGCAAACTTGGCATTTCATGACATCTCGCTGATATTTTCTTTGCCTTAGGCATTTTTGTTACTCAGTTAAGGTCAAAATAAAAATGCAAGATTGAAAATGCTGGGTATCTAACATTATGTATTTTCATAATTGTTATATTTTAGCTTATTGTACAACAGGGCTTACATTACAAAATGTCAAAAATGTTCAATGATCTTTAAAAGAAATTCCATTCAGTTGCCATGGTAACCAGAGTTCTACATGCAATTAAATAATGTGAACAACTTTCAAAGAAGACGATAAAATTATCCTTCCTACCAGATTTAGTCAAAGAGCCGTTTAGGAGGAAAAGTCATTTAATGAAAAACAAAATGGACGACTGACAGTAGGCCATCACAATAGCTCACAAAAATCACTGTGTACTCAGGTCAGTTAAGAACCACACTGCATACCGATATTGTACATTTTGATTCGTGTATTCTTATGCGAATGCTCTTCCCCATCACCATTTGGATACACAGTTCTAGATAAGGGAAGACATCTTTATTTGACACTATCAAACCCTTTGCTGTGGGTTCTTTTGAGTTACAATCACAGTATGGTTTGGTTTAGTTATAAGAGAGACATTTAATCGTGGGGAAAAGACACGCTAACTCCCCCTCATCTAGTCCTCTGATTAGACATACGATGTGTTTGGTTTTCCTGAAACTTGATTCACATTGTAATAATTCACTCGAGTCTGACGTCAGTTTCAACATGTTTTTCAGTTATATTGACCTAATCATGTGTTTCTGGTAACCAAAGTGTCCGGGTTAACGAGGTTCGACTGTACTACACACAAAACATTATTCCGAGAACAACTGGCTACTGTCCAACAAAGCTTTTGTTTGGCCTATTGTGGGATGAAGCTTGACGTCACAGTGACCTTCATCAATTACCGAATTGATTAATGACAGGGACGGGATTCGAAATCACGAAGACACCATTATTGTCAAAATGTCCTTATATTAAGGTTTAATTAGCAATGATCAATTAACAATAAATAATTAACAATAAAAATAAACAATTAACAATAAACAATAAACAATTAACATTTCATGAACTGAAATAATGCACCGCATCGATAACTTCGGGTCTTGTCGCAACCGAGCCCAGTAAAGACGCGGAAGAGCCTGTGTATACACATCACAGTCAAATGAGAGTCGTCACTGTTCGGCTACATGTAGCACAACTCTAAATATTTCTTTGGGAATCCATCCTGACCGAGTGGTAAGCGACGGTGATTTGAATCCTGGCGTCCCGTGTTCAATCCCAAGTCGCTGCCGTCATGGTAGAGTGCACATGAGCAAGGCAAATGTCCTAGGTCTAGTTTGTTTACTCTTGGATCATGATAACGTGAAATGTCGCTGTGCTATAACTGAACTCATGTTGAACCGGTGTTAAACCCAAATTAGACTAGTTGTATATTTTGAAAAATGTATTCAACTGAAATCCTACCTTAAAATGATTACACACCTGAACTCCAAATCGTGATTTAAGAAGCGATATTCCACCTCAAAATTGAAATCTATTTCCTAATTAGATTAGTGAAATCCTACTAGTATTAAGCCCATCCATATAAAAGTGATTTCATTACGGAGGGCAATAATAATCCAAATCGATAGCTGTGGCTCGAATATTAAAATGGCCGGACGGACAGACAAACTGTGGTATGTAACGGCTGAATACAACTGGCCTCCACTTCCATTCAAATACACACATACGTGGGTATAAATGTTAATTTATGTAGAAATATACTAATATACAATATGTTTGTTTCAATTTCATTTTGACGTACACATCAGCTGTGATTAACGAAAGTGAAACTTAAAGGTGCTGATAAGCTGAACTCCAGATTGAACTCCAGATTATTGGAATTATAGTCAAGTGTTTAAAAACTGTTCAAACGTTGTCTTGAAATTTTAGAATCTAAATTCAAGGATAAAATAAGAGTAAACAACATCCAGTAAAATAAACATCTAAATATTAATTGTTTATGCTTCATTTTTACTGGCTAGACATATCCAGTAAGCCAAATGTTGTATATTTTCATGACTTTCAATTGATTATTTTTCGGCATTTAAGTTTTAAAAATGATATCTTACTTTGTTGTCACATCTAGCAACATTTGCAGAAATATTTACCTTTAAACTACTAATCGTAGCACGAATTAAACACCATCTGGAATTCATCACCTTTAAATATATTGAGATCAGTGTAGATCTACTTGCAGCACCATGCCGGACGACAATAAGTCATAAAAGGTAACACAGAATAGATCAACTTGCATCACCATACCGGACGACAATAAGTCATAAAAGGTAACACAGAATAGACCAACTTGCACCACCATACCGGACGACAATAAGTCATAAAGGAAACACAGAATAGATCAACTTACACCACCATACCGGACGACAATAAGTAATAAAAGGTCACACAGAATATATCAACTTACACCACCATACCGGACGACAATAAGTAATAAAAGGTCACACAGAATAGATCAACTTGCACCACCATGCCGGACGACAATAAGTAATAAAAGGTAACACAGAATATATCAACTTGCACCACCATGCCGGACGACATTAAGTCATAAAAGGTAACACAGAATAGACACACTTGCACCACCATGCCGGACGACATTAAGTCATAAAAGGTAACACAGAATAGACACACTTGCACCACCATGCCGGACGACATTAAGTCATAAAAGGTAACACAGAATAGACACACTTGCACCACCATGCCGGACGACATTAAGTCATAAAAGGTAACACAGAATAGATCAACTTGCACCACCATACCGGACGACAATAAGTCATAAAAGGTAACACAGAATATATCAACTTGCACCACCATACCGGACCGACAATAAGTCATAAAAGGTAACACAGAATAGACCAATTTGCACAACCATGCCTGACGACAATAAGTCATAAAAGGTAACACAGAATAAACCAACTTGCACCACCATGCCTGACGACAATAAGTCATAAAGGAAACACAGAATATATCAACTTGCACCACCATGTCGGACGACAATTAGTCATAAAAGGTCACACAGAATATATCAGCTGGTAACACATTTTAGAACAACTTGCACCACAATGCCGGACCGACAATAAGTCATAAAAGGAAACACAGAATAGATCAACTTGCAATACCATGCCCGACTACCATACGGCATAAAAGGTAACACAGAATAAATAAATTTTCCAAACCATAACGGACGACAATAAGTCATAAAAGGTAACAAAGAGATCTCTCTAACGCAGAGATATATCTACTATAACACGTTAACGAGATATTTTTTATAAATAATAGAGATATCTCTCAAAATTATAGAAAAGAAAACTTACTTAGAGAGGTAGCCCTCTATGAATTGTGTATGCGTGTTATAACAAATCCTTTGTATTTGAAAAGTGTAATGGGTTCTGTCCAATACGACAGTCGATTCGAAGCCAATACGGTTCAGCTAGCTCAAACTGTAAATGCACTGGTTAATCTTGGTCGACACATGTCAAAATGTATATAAATTTGCCTTTATTTGTCCAGATATGTATAACTCTTTTTAATTATAGGTTTGCATTATCTTGTTGTTTATTCTCTGTTGGAAACGTGATGGTACGAGTATATGTAATCATAATAATAACTACTCTTTTTTAGATAACGGTTCAATCTGCATGTATCATGATGTAGACATACATACCTACTTCCATAGTTTATTGCGTCATTTGTGACCTCGACTGTATTACATGTACAATATCTAAAATGACCTCAAATGCATACACAGGTTTGTAAAAATAAATAAATTAACTGTTTGTTTGACCGTGGACTATAGGGAAAACTCATTTAAATAAACCTATAACTATTGAGAGACAGATCTCTTAATTAGAGAAATATCTATCCAACTTGTTTAATGACAGTTTATTTATTGAATAGAGTTGAAAACGTTGTGGCAAGTGGTGAAATTGCTCATCATGAGTAATTTCACCTTTGCCACAATGTTTTCAAAAGTCGTCTGCTGCAGACGCATTAGAAAGTATCTAAATTTTAAAAAAGGGTTAAATGTTATTGACAAAAAATAACCGTTAGCGTCAGCGAGCAGGGTACACCCTTTATCAGAGACGGATGTTTACAGTCGTGTTGCTACAAAGACGCCCCAAAAAACTATAGGGTTAGCTTTCGTCGAATTTTTGTAAAATATCCCACTCCCTGTTCCATGTGTGTTCCATGTGTGTTCCATGTGTGTTCCTTATTTAAGTATAGCAAAGAACCCAAACTTTGGTTATTAATAATACTGTTTATATGTTCCCCACCCTCCTCCGAGTCATTGCCAGTCTTCTTTCAATTGTTTGGAGTCAACCAAAGTGTCACTTACTCATACGTATTCTTTGCCTACTCGACTTTCTAATTGTGTCACTATTTTCGGTTGTGGAGGAATCCAGTAAACCGAGTTTCGATTAAATTATATTTGTTTCTACATCGTTTACGACAATAATGCATTTTTGCAAATATCGAGGAGGTGCTTTCGATCAGATCCGCGCCCTTATTTACAGCTCATCCTTTGTTTATAACAACAATTTACATTTCACCACAAATATTTTTTTCTTAAATATGTAGAATCAACAAACCCTTACTGCTGGCAATTTCTCATAGTTATTGTATAAAATATATCACCAGGGGAGAGAAATATTTAAGGGCCGAATATCAACAGCGACAATATTACTATCTGCAATTACAGAGCGGGGACCTACAACCCAGACATAATCGGGTCATGTGTCTAGGAGTTATATTTCGAAGGCCATAATCAGACGACACATTTCCCTGGACAAATGTCCCAGATGACATAACATAAACTAATACAGACATCCTGCGTCCGGTTACATCACAAACTATTGAGGTAATTGTTTGGGGGCTCTCATGGCACAAAACATGGCGAACATGTATATCCTGGTCTGACTGTGGGAATTCACAAAGTCACAAAGGTCAGTTTTCATGACAACATTGGCGAATTTGTTTGGTTTTTCTGTTGTCCGTATTAATGCATGGTCACATTGTTATAGTTTCATATGACATCCTTGATCCTCAATGGTTCTATTCTGTTGTTGAACGACTTTTTACTTTCACTGAGAACTACGTTAAATATTTCCATCCTCATGTCTTGAAGTTTCTGTGTCAGTCTTGGATTGCTGAACGTGAACATCTTCATTACTTCATATCGACGTTGGCGATTTTGTTTGGTTTTTCTGCTGTCCCTATTAATTCGTGGTAACAGTGTTATAGTTTCATATGACATCTTTGATCTCCAATGGTTGTATTCTGTTGTTGAACGCCCTTTTACTTTCACTGAGAAGTTACAAAGTTCACATTTTGTGCCAACTTTGGCGATTTTGTTTGGTTTTTCTGCTGTCCCTATTAATTCGTGGTAACAGTGTTATAATTTCATATGACATCTTTGATCTCCAATGGTTTTATTCTGTTGTTGAAAGCCTTTTTACTTTCACTGAGAACTACGTTAAATATTTCCATCCTCATGTCTTCAAGTTTCTGTGTCAGTCTTGGATTGCTGAACGTGAACATCTTCATTACTTCATATCGACACTCGCGAAACCATAGAACGTACAAACAGGGGTCAAGTACACATGATGTCATGTTTGTAATGTCCGCTGCAATCCGGGTACCGTAGGTATCCGATTTAAGAAACAAGAGAATGAAAGAATAAGACAATGTCGTGAGAAGAACACATATCATGTATAAGAACACAATACCGGTTGTTTTATATTTCATCAAGGTACGTAGCGTATTAAACATCTGTTTCGGTTGGTCCCTCTTCCCCTTAGCTCTTTCGATCATAAATATCCTAGTATAACACGCACCGGATACGATACACGTCAGTACGAGGAAAAATCCGTAAAACATGTAAGATACGTCATTACAACGCCCGATGACATCATAGATTGTTGCGTTCGTGCGTAAGATATAACAAAGACCGAACCGTACGAAGAAGTACGTCACAGTTAGCAGTATCCATACACTCGTCACGACAATCTTCACTCTCGTTGGTGTCACGCACCTCAAATAAAAGTTAGGCCATGAGAAGATTATCAACCGTTCAAATGACATAATGCCGACGGTAACGTATGCAACAAAGACGCAATTAATACCTAACACTTGAACGAAAATATTTATGTGGTGATTCTCTACGAATCTTCTCAGTGCGAAACTAAGCGTTCCAGTGATGTCAAACAATAACAATCCGCTTGAGAGGAATCTGGCCGTTTCTGGTGTCGACTTGGTTCTTCTTAAGGCTACGAGGGCGATCGTTGTTAACAGGAAAAGGATGGCACTTATTACAGTCATTATGATCACATACCCTTGTTCATTTTCTTCCATATTTGTTATTATCTTTGTCGTTTTCCCCATTATATTGGAGGATGTTAGGTTCTTATTTATTAACATCGCTGTTTAGTCTGGCACCTGAAGTACGGTACTGTTATGGTAGGACAGTGTAACTCTAAAATACTCGGTATTGTGTTCAATTCAATTGATTGTATTGTTTTAAGTTATTCGCTTTGATAAATTCGTCGTTCTCATACCTGTTTGTATCCAATCTCATAAAAAGCAGACCCTACAATTCTACGGCTCGTACTTACGTACAATTAAATGGATTAGATTGGTATTTATCGAACGTCATATTACATTATTACGTTGTGTTGAAAGTTTAAAGCGTACAGAATGCTCTCTAATACGGTTGTTGGCCGTCGGTTGTAAGGCGCGACTTTTTCTACCTTCTCTGGGTTCAGTGTTGTGTCCTTGTACTCAATTATCGAAAGTGCTATCCCTGCCGAACTCTAGATGTCATATCATAAGGTAGTCTTTTTTCTTTAATAGAGGTTTTGTTTGGTGAATTCATCGTATAACCTGTGAACAGAAATTGTTTTGCATATGATATAATGTTATTGCGCGGGTGCATCAGCACCAGTGCATATCATGGTTGTGAAAAAACTATCACTGGTGCAATGGGCTTGCGCATGCGACGTGTTAATCGTCTTGATCGCGCATGCGCCGTAGATTACCGTCAGCTCTCGGATATTTCCGTAGCAGTTCGTCACTAGACTGGTTCTCGTTCTCCTTTGCAATAGAAGATTAAGATTAGTGAACCAGTCTATTTATATGCGAGTAGTTTTTTAATAATTAAAATGTAAATTAAAACCACAGTGTTTTAATAACACCCACCGCTGCCACCATTTGTAACGTGTACCGGCGTTAAGCCACCGCGGGTCACCCATCCAGGCACTAACCGCAATGAACGTTGCTTAACTTAACACAAAAGTCAACCACTCTACCAACGTTCGGGTTAGTCTGCGCGGCATGCTTAGGCTGATCCGAGTCAATACTTTACGCATAATCCACAATGTTGGTTTTCTCGGGGAACGGCTCACATAATCTGTGTCTACAGATGTCGTAAATGTTTGAAGGTCGTGAAGCCTCATTTAAGTCATAATTACAAAAAAGCTTCAGACCAGTCGTCGCATACATTTAAATAAAGGCTTACCATGGCCTTCACTGCAACCAGATAAACTTCAGTCAATCTATTAATGGTTGATTGATTGGTGGTGTTTAACGACGTTTTCAACAGGTTTTTTTTTTTCAGTCATATCACGGCGACCAGTTCACATTATTTTGTGTTTCCTGGATACCCTACGACAGTTCTCCACACAGCAGTCTTTCCAAGCAAAGGGCTGTTTGTCCATATAAACTGTTGGCCCATTGGTGGAAGACGACTGGGGCTTGTCACAAAGACAAATCAATTAAACAAACAAACAAACAAGCAAAGTAGCAAATCTGGCTATTTCTCCCTTTTTAATGCCGCAGTAACAACACTTCCCCACTAATATGTTTATTATCAAATAGAAATGCAATCAAAGCGCCAAAGGCACTTTAGTGGCGATCGTGTAGAAAATCCTGCAAAGAACCAAGCAGTATCTCGGAGTACATGTATCCACATGCATATTTTAAAATCAACAGGACCAAGATCATCCTTATGATATCACCTTCTAACACCTTAGTGATGACATAGTAGTTACTGGGTCCAGAAAACGTAAATGAAATGAAAGCTGTTGATTCTTACAAGCAAAGTGTCTCATCAAATAAAGGCTTTGTTTTGCCGACCAAACGTCGGGTAACCTAACGGGTCCAACGTGATGTTTTGATGAATAAATCTCGATTAAAAGACATCAGATGGTATGAGAATGACATAAGATCATAGCGGACATGATGTAGAACTGTCTACCAAACGAGTGAGTTAATCAAATTTGATGTGATTATTGAGTATTTGGACATTTGAAGGCTATTTCTTCTATTACTGCATTTGAAGAGTGGGTGGGGTGGCGGATCAATAAATACATCCGTTACCCCAGGGCTATTTAAAATATTCTTATTCACTGACACTTATAGGTACTGAGTGATATGCGCTCAGTTATCAAACGGTATACCCCGATGACCAGCCTTTGTGAAAATAAGGAAAGCAATTAGTACAATAACCAACATGTCATCAGTAAACGATCTTAGTCGGAGTTCGAGAAAAAGAGTAAATGACCAACTTCTTCGAATCAAACAAGAAATGCAGAACGATTCCGTCTTATCAGATTACGAGTCATCAGCAGTTCTATCAGGAATTCGACAACGAACTCGAAGGCAAACCTCGGGAAATCTACGTATCATGCTTACTAAGAAAATGTAGCAATGTTTACATTAAACGCTTACAGAGAGCGTCTGGCAGAGAGAGCCAGAACGCATAATGTTGCCCATCAACACGTCTAGTGAAACGGAGAACTACGACTTCAACTTCCAAATACAGTAAATGTGCAAACGACTGTTATATTCTACAAGCGTTTATAAACGGCGAACGGTCAAGAGAAATACACGACGTGTTTTCCAATTCTCAATCGAAGCCAATGTTAATCAACGATGATGAATTGACGACCGACAAGGACAAATTCATAAAACCTGACATTTATGGTACCCTGAGCAATGTGCTTTCTGTGGTGAATGAGATTGCCAGACAGCAGTGATTCGTTCGCGATCCAACAAATACAGTCAGACGTTTGCCCAATAAATATTCAGTTTAACCGTTTTCAGGGTACTTTGCACAGTATAATGGCCCTTCTACCTAGAGACGCTCCGAACACAAACTCTCATCTGGATAAGCTGCAGAGCGATGTAACTAGGCTAGATTCGGTAATACGGTTAACAATAGATTTGTTGACAATACATGTGATAAGGGCACAGTGAATATAATCGTGACAGACGCTACGTCTCCTACATGTGCTCTCGTAAAATCTAGAAGCTTTGCTGAAGTAGTAAGCTCATCAGCTAAACTGATACCAGCTACAACGATACCAGCTACCAGTAAACTGACAAATAAACACGATGACTCTAAAATCACCGACCCAACAAAGGTACCGCATCAAGTAGGACATATTCCCAAAGTCACTAATAAGAAAACAAGCAGTTCTAAATGTATTGAAAAGACCTGTTTAAGTACAAACAATAACGATACCTCAAAGGTAAAGCACGCAAAGGATCATAACGCCTAAAATACATTCTGCACGTATAAACTTAAGCGAAAATGACTATATTTCTGCTAAATAGGTAGCAATGGAAACAAGTTCATTGCGGTACGTCGACGCCAAAATACCCTTTCATACTTTCTAGGAAATATTGACTTAAGTGTAAGTGAATGTGATGTTGTTGACTATACTCGAGAAGGCGGTGTACGAATAAAAAATATATCAATGTTTTACGGCCAGAACGGATCATCCGCTAGGCTTGTTTGTCATTAATGACGAGGACTGAGACACAGTCGAAACAGAAGGCTTTCGGACAGACTTTGTAACCTTCAGAAAATGGGTCAAAAAATCAGAATGGCAAGATGAACGTCAACAACGTCGAAACCGTCCCCGACGGAATCCACGTAATAAGTCAAACGGATATGGGTCAGCCAGCGACAAACAGTACGATGGCCATGGCGATGACTATAACAATTCATATGGTAGCAATTCATCAAAGGAACTCAAACAGACAATATGATCATCCGAGCAACGGCCGCGACACTGTTATGCATGACCGATATGATACTTATGACGATACTAAGTACAGTGACAAACATAAATGTGATAACCCACATAACACATATCGGTCGAGAGATCGATTAGAGACAAGGTGTAAACTTTTTAATCATGCTCTTGAACATTTTATGTTGGAATTGTAGAGGAATTATGTCCTCATCATACCCCCTTTCTCAAATGTTAGATAGCAAGCACATCGACATTGCACTCTTAAGTGAGCATAGCTTCTACCACGTTCCGCAACATTTATGGACACTATCCATCCCGATTACGCGTCAATTGTTACCATTGATAAGTCACTCGAGGTTTTTACTACTTATATATGCGGTAAGGCTGGTACAGCGATCATGGTCAAACATAGTTTACAGAAAAACGTTCAACGATTAAAAATATTGAAAACGATCGTATCGTTGGTATTGAGATGTCATCCTACCAGTGTCTACCATTGTTTATCTTTAGCATATACATGCCTGCCGATAACGATCTCGATCTATTCAGAGACACACTGAATAGGCGGCGATTTCAACGCTAAAATCACTCAAACTAGTCAAGTCATCAATATTAACCGACTTCATTAAAACAATGATTTAGTGTTCTTGCAGCAAGTAAATAATATGGCTAACGAGTATACCTTCATACCGAATAAGACAACTATAGATCATGTGTTGATTGAAAAGTCGTCTGCAAACCTAAACACTTCATTTTAAATCCTTAATGAACGTGAAACTTCGGACAATTTACCTGTAATATTCGCGATCGCTTTCACCCCGTTTATACCGAGGGAAAGTCAATCACGTATGTGTATTGCTTGGAATAAATGCACACAACAAAATATAAGTGTATACCAATCCCATATAGAAAAAACATTTATACCAGGCAGCGACTCGTGTAATTATTCGCCAGACTTCATAAACGATAGCTTAATTGACACCATTTTACAAGCCTCCAAAAGTCTTCCGACAATTTACTTCAATACACATGCCAAACCTCATTGGTCTTCTGAGGTAAAGCAATCGTATGCACAAATGCTTCATCTGCGCAACATTTGGTTCGAATCTGGAAGGCCTAGGGACCAATCCCACGTTTTCTTGTCCTACAAACAGGCAAAAACTGCGTTTAGGCATACCGAAAGACACGCCCGAGAGTTGTACGAAAACTCAGTTTTCGACCAACTCAATAAAGCAGCCGAATTAGACTATAGGGTATTCTGGAAGCTGCTTCGTCAGAAAAGTGGTAAAAACTTCGACAATTGCTCACATATAGTAGTTGGAGAAAGAACATTTGAAACACAAGAAATAACTAACGGCTTTCGCGAATACTTCGCCCATGCATTTGACAATATGTGTACTAACGATACCATTAATAGCCCCTTAAGTAATGAACTCAGTCACTATTTCTACACGCGATTTCAGAACGGACGAAATCGAAAGCGTAATCAAAATCCCCCAAAAATCGTAAATCTTCTGGGATTGACTGTATCCTTAACGAGCATGTTATACATGCAGGTAAACCGATAGTACATTTACTAACATTACTGTTCAACGTTACCCTAAAGTACGAAAAGTTACCTCAAAAGTGGCAAACTAGCGTTCTTATCCCTATCTACAAGGGCAAAGGAAAAAACAAATCTGACCCTTCTAGCTATCGTCCTGTCTCTCTTTTGCCGTGCTTTAGTAAATTATTTGAGAAACTGCTATTGAATCGATTACAAGCATATTTATCTCTGTGTAAGATTCAATTAAAAAAATTAAGTTGTATTACTACGTCGTTCAACGTCCAGGAAACTGTGTACTACAACATTGAATGTCAGAGTGACGTTTATGTCGCTAGTATTGATAAAAAAAGGCGCCTTCGATTCAGTCACACATAAATCCCTAATGCTTAAGCTCGGACGGATGGAACTCGTTCGTAAAATCCTTCGAATCATCCGTGATTCTTATACCGATTTAAATTGCTTAATTCGCCACGCTAACCAGACGTCCGATACCTTCAACGAGGTGCGCGGGGTACGTCAGGGAGGGGTGATGTCCACAGTCCTCTATCGGGTCTACATCAATGCGCTGATAACTGAACTACAGGACAGCAACTTAGGAACAAATGTATTATCTACAACGGTTAGCAACCTGTCATTTGCTGATGGCATATCATTAACAGCCATTTTCCCCTTTAATCTCCAGAAAATGACGGATATCGTGTTCAAGTATTGCAAAACATGGTGTATTGATATTAACGTGAACAAGTCAAATGTCATTGTGTTTAGCACGAAGCGTCAACCGCCAGCGGTCGGAATTATGTATGGCGAGCATTTTATCCCCCAAGTAAAATCCTTAAGCTACCTAGGAATTAGTCCTATAATATATGACCTCTCACAAGCTCGAGGTCATATCCCTAAAGGCCAACAGTTGAACCCGATCAAGTTGAGATCGGGTTGATTTTACAGCCATTTTCTGCAAACTATTTCGCAGCTATTAAAATAATTTACATCTATACGTAAAATGCAACTGACCTGAGTAATCCATTTCCTTTCACAGCTGTTTAATGCTGAGAAAAACACATTTTAAGTTTTGAAGTGGAGAAGGTTTCCATTTCATATAAGTCTGACGAATAAATCCGACTATTCCAAATGTTTAAATGTTTATATATGTATGAGGAATATATCCGAATATTCCGAATGGGTTCCGAAAACGTTAAAATAAATTATAGAACTTAAAATTAAACGAAACTAAAGGAAATTAAATCCTGGTCTGTTCATAAAGACGATATATAACAATTTCGTTTTAAAAAATCCTGATATTTACGACAACTGTAAAAACTATGCGGCAACATGGCCGACATGAGAGGGAACTAGAAGGTAAACATGTAAATCCTAGCGGTTCAGGCATATTTTTAGAATTTGACATCGAATGAGGTATCTTAAACATTTATCTACGTGGTACAACTTGTTTTAATAAAATTGATGCAAAATTGAAATTCGCTAAGCGTTTTTGATCTTTAAAGATAAGACCCTGTGCTTGTCAACCGAGTCTTATGTTATAGGACTACCTAGGAATTACTCACGATTCGAACATGAAACTAAGTAATCGTATTAATGAGAGGATTCAAAATGCCCGTAATGCTCTTTTCTCCATGGTTGGGCAAGGTGTCAATCCCCAAGGAGTCAATCCAATGGTTTCCGCAAGTTTATATTGCAACATTATACTCCCTATTCTCCTGTACGGAGCAGAGATTTGGAGTAATATGACTACCGTCGATTTTAAACATCTCCAAAAATTCCAGCATTATGTCGCGAAAAAGATACTAGGGTTCCCTCGAAGAACCAGATCTGACATGGCGGAGTCAATGCTCGGTCTGTATAGGGTCTCAAGCACAATCGATAAGAGGAAATTGATGTTCCTTCACAAAATACTGGAGCTACCAGATTCGTGTATAACGAAATATTTTTTTGTCAAGAAGTACTATATGTACATGTCAGACAAAAGTTCAGTTACTCTTGGTTTCGTCTCAGATGTATGTCATATAGTCAACAAGTATAACCTACACTCAATTCTGAACAACTATTTTCAGACTAATTCACTGCCGTCTAAATGTGCATGGAAGTCCACTGTACGTAATGTTGTTCACACCCGCGAACAATTCCTACTAAACGAACGTGTGTCAACTCACCCAGATGTCCTGTTGTTTTCATACGCTGCAGCCTTGCATTGGACCTTGCATTGTTTACAAGGTATCAAATGTCACCTTTCGACCTATCATGAGTGTGGTAGCTAAGCTATGATCACTTCCAACATTATGTATCAATACTATCTGCACTATATGTAATCAACCATAACAAGAAGAGTTAGTACACAGACTTTCCGATTGCCATGTCATTGTAGGAGTGAAGCAAAAATTAAAATCTATGCTAATCAGAAATTGCAGCAGATCCTTTGCACACGATATATACGTTCTAGATAGCTACTCATTTACGCTTAGCATGTTAGGTGCGCCGATAATAACTCTACAAATATAATTACAAAGAAAAGCATTTCTAGAAATATCCTTTAATTACATATACCAGTGTCTTAAAATGTATATTTAGTTAATGAAAATACATTTCATCTCGGTATGCATATAATCAATAGATACTTGAGATATCATTCTGATTTATTCCCCCCCCCCCCTTTATTTATCATGTCTACATGTACTATATTTGAGTTTATTCATGTTTTGTTCGTTCGTTCATTTGTTCATTTGTTTGTATACATTTCTTTTTCTTTTTCATATATTTGTTTAATGTTTGTAAATTGTACGATATCTCCTACATAGGAGGCAATACAAAGATTGTGTTGTATTGTATTGTACCAAAATAGCACAGACATTATTATTGTTAACCACGTCTCTGCAGAGATGATAGAACTATTTGGCGGTAAACGTTTTCAATTCAGCATTTCTGACGTAATGCCGAAATCTCCCTATATATATAGTGTTCTTCTTGTGTCATAGTACAGTGGCTATTGTTACCACAATCGCCACAAAAAATGATCGCAATATATTATCAAAGCTCTGAAACGGGGAGATCTTAAAGTAGCTAAATAATTAATCTTCCATTCGATTCATTATTGTAATATATTCATGATTGTATGTTGTAATTCGGGCCGGAGGCCTTTATTATTGTAATAACTTAATAAACAAACATGCAGTGCTACATCAGCATGTCAATTCGATTAACTCTTTCAGCACCAATGGCAAATATAAGTTTTTGAAAATAATAACAAATCAGGTGAGTCTTACCTGAAATCAGTATCGTATGCCTTTTAGTAATCAAAATATTCCAAGCTCTTATTACATGACAAATGGACTCGCTCGATTTAACAAAATGGAAAAGTCTACTTATGAAGTTCGGAGATGATAGAGTTAAATATCACTCCTAAGACCACATATAAAATAAAATAAACATTACCTAATCCTGAGCTAAAATCGTGTACGCATCTTAGAACCGCTTCGTATGATGATCTGTTGTTATGATTAGTATGGCAATCTGATTAAAATGTCATGGAAACACATATGATCGAATTAATAGTTTTAAAGAGAATGGTTGTATCCTAGCATTTCACGTTCCGACAATATGACCGTTTTGCATGAATTCATCGATAAATGACCAGCGATTCTAACAACCTCCTTATATATATGTTTTCAAACATTAAAACCGATATCGGCTTTCTTTAAACGTGGTGACTCGGGATAAAAATTAATTATACGATGCGAAACCAATAATAATAATAATAATAATAATAATACTTTATTTATAGATGGTGACTCATTTAGCCATTGGCTATTTTACAATGAGGCCATCTTAATAGCTATCATAAAGAAACATACAATGATGAAACAATTAATCCCCCCCCCCCCCTCCAATAACATCAAAAATGAAAACGTCAATTGTGATACAGAAGCGTCACAAGTAAACAAGAGTAAATAATGTATCAACCTTGTATGTGATTCATGAAATTAAAGTGTTTGCTGAAAAACAAGTTACCCACATGTACTGTGACTAACTGTTTAGAAGTAATGCATATTACAAAGGATCTATCTTAATGTATTTGATAAAACAAAATGATGTTGAATTGCTTTTTTTTTTAAACTTGTGAGTACTATAATAAAGAAAGAAAGACTCGTGATTTACAGAAGATGACGTTTTGAAACAATGTGCTTTAAAATTGCACACTTAAATTTTGTAAGATTTGAAAGGAACCTAATGTTTGAAGGTATGGCATTCCATATATGTACACCAGAAAAGTGTAGGCTTTTTTTTAATAGTTCTGTAGATGGTTTCGGACAAGAAAGGTTATTATTTGAAACCGAGCGTAAATGGTAAGTATTGGTTGACTGTGAAGAAAACATATCGGTTATATATCCAGGTGTTTGTCCATTCATAGCTTTGTATATCAATATTGATTTGTTGTATTCTTTCATAAACATCCAACCATTCCAATTCCTCAAATAATGGTTTGGATGGCGAATCATAGGGTTTATCTAGAATTATTCGTGCAGCAGACTTTTGAAGTTTGAGGATTCTATTAAGTTGTACTTTTGGTGCATTACCCCAAATAGTTAAACAATAATCAATGACAGGCAGAATGTATGCATTATAATACATTTTCCGATATTGTATTGATAGGTAAGGTTTAATCCGTCTAAGAAGAGCGATTTTTGAAGTAATTGAGTGACATACACTGTCTACGTGTTTAACATAGGAAAGATTGTTATCTATATTTATGCCTAAACGTTTATGATTCTTTACACAATCTACAGGAATACTATTCATTGATATATTCAATGATTTTGCGGGAAGTTTTGTCAATTTTTGATTTGTTGCTAAGAGCATACTTTTAGTTTTTGAAACATTGATCACCATACTGTTTTCATTACACCAGCGTTGGATGTTATTAACGTCTGTAGAAATATCCCTTTCAATTGTATACAAATATGGGGAAGACTTTTGAAGGGTTGCATCATCAGCAAATAAATCTAAAGAAGATAGTGTGACATGCAGAGATAGGTCATTCACATACATTAAGAAAAGTAGAGGACCTAGCACAGAGCCTTGAGGAACGCCAGACAATATAGGGAGACATTTTGAACTAATGCTCCCAATTTGAACACGTTGTATCCTTTTTTCAAGATAAGATTTAATCCAAAGTATTGATCTATTGTCAAATTTGTATAATTTAAGTTTTTCCAGAAGTGTATTATGGTTGACTAGATCAAACGCTTTACTAAAATATAAAAGTAAAATTCCTGTAAGGTTCCCTTTGTCCATTTCTTTGAGCCATAATTCTGTCATCTTTGTCAGAGCTGTTTTGCAAGAATGTTGTTTTCTAAATCCTGACTGTCCTATATGAAGCAAATCAAAGTTGACAAGGAATTCATAGATTTGTGATGCAACATGCTTTTCATATATTTTAGATAGTGTAGGAAGAATAGAAATAGGTCTATAATTTCCAGGGTCAGACTTTTTCCCTTTTTTAAAAATGGGCGTTACTTTTGCAATTTTTAATTTGTCTGGAAAAGTGCCTTCAATTATGCTTCGATTTATTAAATAAGCAATAGGTTTGCATATTACATGGGCGGCAATTTTCAATAAGTTTGGCCCAAGAGTGTTAACCCCAGCGGATTTATTAATATCCAATTTAGAAAGTAATCTGTATACTTCATGTTCATGTATGCATTTTAATTGGAAGTAAGTATCAATTGGAAGTTTTGTGTTCATGAATGTTTGAAGATTGTTCAATGTTATTTTGCTAGTTCTTTGGAATGATTCATTTTTGAATGACACGCTTGTAAAATAAGAATTAAACATATTAGCTATATCCTCGGGAGTTTCAACCTTTTCATTTTCAGACATTAACACATTTGGCATATTTGTCCCTGTCTTCGGATTTAGCTCTTTCATGTATTTCCATATATCAGTAGTGTTTTTAATTTGAGCAATAGCATCGGAATAGTATTTTCGTTTTGCATTTCTGATTAACGATCGGACCTTGTTACGCCAAACTTTAAAACTATCCATATCTTTTAATTTGTAAAAACCCTTTTATATCTTGCCTCATTTATTTCCGGAGAAATCCATTTTGGCTTATGCTGTAGCTTGACCCTTTTTGACTTTAACTTTTGAATGCTGGTTAAGAATTCCAAAAAACAAATCATAGAACAATTGAAGAGCTTCATTTAATGTATCTGTGTTTATAAGAGAATCAAAATTCACTGAATTTAAGTCAGTTAAAAATACATTTTCATCAAAATTTCGAAAATCGCGATATTGGATTTCAGTATGTACTATCTTTTTATCACTAATATGAATTTTCCGCGTAAAACAGATTGGATAGTGATCAGAAAGTGCTAGGGAAGGAACAGCTATTTCAATAATACGTTCAGGCTTATTTGTGTATAGATGGTCGATTAAAGTGGAACTCCTGTCCGTAACTCGAGTAGGTGTCGATATCATTTGCGTCATATTAAATTCTTCAAGGGAGTTTGACCAATAAGATGGTGGATCCTTGTTAAGATCAATATTAAAATCACCACACAATATAATATCAATGTCGTCACATTGCGCAGCTTTATTTAGTTCTTTTTGAAGACAATCTACCCACCGAATATCGGAAGATGGTGTGCGGTATCATGAACATAAAAGTATGGATTTAAAATGTTGCAATGAAATGTCAACCCAGATGGTTTCGATATTACCGACCTCTAAATCATATGTACGTCTATACGTTAGCTTATTAGAAATATATAGCAATAAGCCTCCGCCTGACTTGCCTTTGCGATCCTTCCTTTCTGTCCTATAACCATTTATCTCGAGAAACGCATCCAACACATTATCACTCAAAAAAGTTTCACACAAACCTAAAATATCGACCGATTTTTCTTCGTGCAAAATCAATTTTATTTCATCTAGTTTGGGTAATAAGTGACAAATATTGAGGTTACTAATTCGAATGCCTTTTTTATTTAACCCTAAAGTATTGCTACCTTTCAAGTTATGACCAAATTGGTTGCTGTGGATGTTTTGAAGAGTTTTATTTAAGCTCCCTTTTGCAGATTGAAGTTCAAAAGGATAATCGAGTGTATTGTCATTTAAAGATGTAAGTGAGAGATGTTGATTTGATTGACAACAGCGTGCTTCTAATTTACCTGCCGTATCTTGCAATTTTTGATTGTGATATAAATCGAACATTATTGTTTACAGTTCTTTACTTTGTGTCCAAGTTTCCCACATTTGAAACATGCTATCTTAGCACTATGGCGGCATGTTGTTGATAAGTGTCCTTCTTCGCCACAGAAGAAACATGGTTTTCCCACATTTGTGTTGCCAACAGGATGTTTGATGATGGCTACACAGTTGTTGTAGATCTTAAGTAGAGTAGCCGTACCTTTATCTGACAGGTGTATACCGTCCTTCCAGTATTGATAAGATCGGAGCTTAAACTTCTGATGTGTCTTAATAAGTGTAGCTCCATATTCATTACATACGTATCCGATGATGTGATTAAGTTCAGAGACGTCTGCATCAATACGCGGAATAACCTCAGCCAGATATATTTTTGTTTTGGGGGATCTTGTTTTCACATCTTGTATAATAATTTTTTATTCTTGATAAAATTTTGAACAATACCACACCACCTGGTGGAGCTCAAGAGTTGCATTGATTCCAATCGTTCAGACCCATTTAGCAGGCCTTTGCGGTTCAAGCACGGGTCAGACTGTGGCTGCCAGTCTTATTAAGCGTCCCCCATCCACAGGGACAACGAGAGGTATATAATCGCATTCATTGATCAACTATATTCCGTTATATAAGGGTTGACGAATCAGTAGCAGACTTGAAAGCATTGTTATAAAAGCTAATTCCCGAGCCCCTGTAGCTCAGTTGGTAGCGAAGCAGTCTGTCAATCCATGGGTTGTGAGACCGAACCCCAGCTCGGCCCAAGATTCTTTCCGAGGTGTGACAAAAGTTAATCACGCGTCATTTGTCTTCCACTAATGGACTAACAGTAGATGTTGACAAGCAGTCAGCAGTTGTCTTCCACTAATGGACTAACAGTAGATGTTGACAAGCAGTCATTTGTCTTCCACTAATGGACTAACAGTAGATGTTGACAAGCAGTCATTTGTCTTCCAATAATGGACTAACAGTAGATGTTGACAAGCAGTCAGTTGTCTTCCGCTAATGGACTAACAGAAGATGTTGACAAGCAGTCAGTTGTCTTTACGTATGGACTAACAGTAGATGTTGACAAGCAGTCAGTTTTCTTCCACTAATGGTCTAACAGTAGAAGTTGACAAGCTGTCATTTGTCTTCCACTAATGGACTCACAGTATATGTTGACAAGCAGTCAGTTGTCTTCCACTAATGGAATAACAGTAGATGTTGACAAGCAGTCAGTTGTCTTCCACTAATGGACTAACAGTAGATGTTGACAAGCATTCAGTTGTCTTCCACTTATGGACTAACAGTATATGTTGACAAGCAGTCAGTTGTCTTCCACTAATGGACTAACAGTATATGTTGACAAGCAGTCAGTTGTCTTCCACTAATGGACTAACAGTAGATGTTGACAAGCAGTCGGTTGTCTTCCACTAATGGACTAACAGTAGATGTTGACAAGCTAGGAGACACATGAATAGGTGAACTGTTTTAGTTTCAAAATTGCATCCACATACAATGTTAACCCTTTCCCACGTATAGACTTGTTTTGTCACACCTGTCGACAATTTTTTGAAACTTGACTCACAATTAGCAATTTCTCCTTCAGCCACCATTATTTCAACTCAGTTGAATAATTATTATTTCATTTATACCACAATCTTGCCACGACATGTTGATCATAGAATGACAGTCCTGCGTTTCATTCGCCATCTTTATAACTTACTTACGGGAAAAAAGGATGCTTTGTTTCCTTGGATTAAACCTTATATATTTCTTTCCATTCATGTTGTATTTGTAACTTTCATTTATTTATGCTTGACATATTCCTTTTGGCTATCTGCCTTGAGTCTTTGTTCAGAATCATGTTTAACAATGATGTTGTTTAATACTATTCAATTCAAGAGTAACATTTTCTACCATTCAACTTTACCTGGCGGTTATGTCTCCCAAATATATCATGTAATACATCTTCATATTTAATTGGGTTATATATGTAACCATGTTTATTACTTTATGGCATTAATAAATGCCCATTTTCATTCAATCTGTTCGTATGTGTTTTATTCATGACATACAAGTCCTACTGCCCTTGGTCTGAACGCTTATTGGTACCTTGCTCAAACTCCTAAAAGTATTTGCTCATCTTCTCTGGACCAGGCATAAATATCTCTATTGTAAAACAGGTGACCCCCTGGGTGGGGCCAATTTTGATCTATGGGTCATAATTTGGAAAATCTTGGGAGAGGACCAATAGACAATAATATGTTCCAGACAAGAAGATCTTTTACAGAGTACAAATGCAGTTAATTAAAATAAGAATCATATTTATTTAATGCAAAGTTACATAACAAAGGCGACACAATATATTCTCTTTTTGTTGGCGTAATCTGGCCACAGCTTCTTAACGTTAAAAGTCCATTTGTAAGCAACAGATGACGAGCCCTGGTGACAGAGACTCGCGCTGTTAGTTTAAAAACATAGACACACAGTCAACCTTGGTGGAGGTAATTTCCCGTCACATGGTAAAGCCATACCGCCACCAGTAAAACTATGAAGTGTGGCCATATCTTCAACAATTAGGATAAACATTAACATCAGTATAAAGGAACTGATGTATATCTTCAGTTAAAGCTCTAAGAAAAATATCATTGCCCTTGTTAGCTAGATGAATCCCATCGCATTAAAGGTTCGGAACGGACTCGTTTATATCTGTGTAGCGTAAATACTTCCCTCCTCGACTTAAAATGGATGAGGCAATGTCATTGTTGACCCTTTTCCTGGCTTTTTCAAGAGCTTTGTGACAATTTTCATTTCTCCAATGAAGTCTTGGAAGTATCTGGGACCACACAATAATGGAATGGGGAAACAATCTTGTAATTTTAGATAAAGTCTGCTTAATTGCTAGCATTATTGAAATAGTTGTCTGCTGACCAATAGTATTGCCACCAAAATGAATTACTAACAAGTCTGGTGGATCTTGTATAGTGGTAAGATGTCTGAGCAAAGAAAAAAAGTTGTCGCCATACCAGACTACTCCTGCTCTGCCAAAAAATCTCCACTTTGTAGCTCATGTCAAGTTGAGATCCGTTTGGTCCGCAGTTTCTGGCATAAACAAAAGCCCTTTTAATGATGGAAGATCCAATAATCCATACTAGCTTATATTGATCTGCAATATACTTAGGAAAATAGTCAGCTATGCTGAAACTCATAAATTGGCAAAAATGGGATAATACTCAACACAATAATTACTTCAAATCAAGGGCATCAGTAGGTATTCTAATGTATGATTTAAAATCGTCTGACTTTCACCTACCAAAAGACTTAATCTTGTCATCTGCCATACCATTTTAAGATGCTGTGGTTGCTGCCCAATGCGGAAAGAGTGACTCCTGTAATGTGACTTTTGCAAACCTAATGCAACTAGAGATTTCTTCAAAACAGTAGAAAACTGATACCTAGTCAAAGCTATTGAAATGGCAAAATAGATGCTTACAAAGCTGTGATTTTCTAACATTTAAATATTGTAACATGCACTTTACTGGACATGTTTCTGTCCCTGTTTTAGGAATAAGTAGAACTACACCCTTGCCCAATTGGTCAGTTTTAAAAGACCTTATTACAACCTTTAGAGCTGAATTGTTTTGTTTTTTTCAAAACAGAAATCATCAATTTTGAGAGCATGACCTTCATTATTTAGATTGTAGACTACCAATTCCCCAACTCTAAAGAAGCCAAAAATGCCATACAAAAAACAGCTTTAAAAAGAGCTGTTTCATATGCAGTGTAACAAATTGAGAGTAGGGTTGAAAATATCTGTCTAAGAAGGTCATGTGTTATAGGCATCCTACTGCCCACCCTTCTATTTAACTTAAGGAAATCCTTTAGCATTTTCGATACTACAAAGTTGTTAGTAGTGTCTGACAAGCCTTTTATTTTACAGCAATATGAAATACATGATATGTAAGACCTAGCAGTACTGTGTGATGAACCTCTTAAAGATATAAATGCTATGAATTCCATAATAACTCCAACAGGTGATGGCTAAATATTTGGATGGGAGTAAGCCAATCTAAATTCTTCAAACAGTTTAATTGCAGATTGTTATGAAGCCTTAGTGCTCGATGTGATACCATTAATAACTAATGTATTGACTTGAGACTGCAAATCAATGGATGAAACATAACTGGTATTGCCTCCCCAGCTGTGTTGGCTTCTGGTGCTACTTGTCTGAACCGCTGCCACTGAAAACGAGAGAGAGAGTCAGCTTTAACATGTATAGCTTTGTACTGAATATTAAGATGCATGCATTTAAGTATCAAGGGTCGCAATAAATGCATAAAACGTTTGACTTTGAGGACTTTTTGTTAATAATAGCTACCAATGCCTGATTATCAACATGTAATATTATTGTCCTGTTTCTTAATTGGCATGACCAAATACACAAGGCCAGAACGATGGGGACCAATTTCAACACAGTTATGACATCAAATAAAGTGGTATCTACCCATTCTACAGGCCAAGGGTAAAACACCCATTTGCTGCCAAAAACAGCTGCACAACCCAGGCTATGGGGAACCTGCACTGTCTGTAAAGAGATTAAGTGTTTCACTGTCTTCCCAGTGCAACTCCGGGAAGCTGCAAAAATCATTAAAATGCTGAAAAAACGAGAGCCACAAAAAAACATCAGATTGATAATGATACTCTTACATGATGAAAGGGTTTAGTTAAACCAGACATTGCATCATAAAAACGTCTATTAAATGCTCGAGCCACTGGTATAGCCCGAGAACAAAAGTTTAGTAGCTCAACAATTGATTGTAATACTTTAAGTGTAACCTTTTCTTATTCAGCAAGGATGTTAAAGCAGACCTTATTGTTTTAATTTATCAGGTATTTTGATTTGGGACATAACTGAATCCAGTTCCAGGCCTAGGAAAACCAGTATAACAGTAGGACCAACAGTTTTTCCTTTAGCCAAAGGTACCCCTAATAATGAACACAACCTTTCATAGTCCGACATAGTCTGCGCACAAATAACAGACCGTTTCTCTCCAAGAAATATAAAATCATCCAGATAATGATGTAAACAATAACTTGGATTTAAGCGTTTGAAAATGAATGAAGCAAACTTTTCCCATAATGCACAAGACATTGCACAACCCTTTGGCACCATTTTGTCTACAAAGTAATGTCCCTTGAGATGAAAGCCTAGTAAGAAAACAACAGTCGAAAAGTGTTTTTTACATCCATTTTTCCCATAAGGCACCCATTACCAAAATTTTGAATTGAATGTATGACTTCATCCATAGATGTATAATGGACTGAACATAAATCAGGAGCAATATAGTCATTAATGCTAGAACCCGAGGGATAGGATAAATGCTGAATTAATCTCCAGGTTCCATCCTTCTTGGGAACGAAATATATGGGAGATAGAACAGGATTGTCTAAAGGGCATGACTTGAATGGGCCTGCAATTCTGCCTAAAGCTACCTCCTTCATTACCTTCTCAAGGGCAGCTTCGGGATTCTGTCTAACTGATAAAAGATTATCACATTCCCTAAATTGTCTTGGACCATCATATTGATCATATTGCAAGCTAAAACCATTGGAGAATCCTTCAGCCAAAATGTGTGCATCCTAAAAAAAGAGGGTAATCAGCTAGATATTTCAATAAAAAATCAACATTAATTGGAGATGGACCAAGTGATACCAAATCAGTTTTGCTGCAGCAAAGGCCCTGTGGAGAATCTTGATTGTGTTGCTGAACTGCCACTGCTGTTTGCAGGTCTGAAAGTAGAACCCTGATTGCCACTGCTACCTGACTTATTATTTACACAATTTCATAGCATGTCTTCCTCCACATCGAATGCATTTGTGTGCAAAATTACAGGCTGGTTTAGAACAACTACCTTTGTAGTTGAAATCAAAACATTTGCCTACATAATGATTTGGTAATTGTGGCTTAGGCCTACACATAAACAAAAGCCAATGCTTTTGATCAACAACAGCCCATGACATATTTGAGCACATATATTTTTTTAACCTAAACTGTTCATCGTAAGACAACCAGCCATTAATATAATACTGTTTTGCGCCTAGTCTCATAGTATGCAAGTATTTTAGCATATCTGGATATTGTTTCTTGTGAACTTTACAATAAACATCCATGAACACAATGAATGCATCTGTCCAGGTATCAATATTAACAATGCGTTTGGTAGGATTTGGAGTTATATTTATCTGTCCACTACCACCAACACTGAGAATTTAGAGAGAGTTAGACTCGGGCAAAATTAAATGTGCTAAATTCACATATTCCCCGTTCCAATTTTTTTGCTTTTGGGCAGATGATACCTGACTAGAAATACCCCTACTTGCAAGCTGTACCTCACCTATCTCAGAGCTACATGATGCAATTGGTTCGGGGTCCTCAGAGCTAGTAGATGGTAGTTGGATAAGGGGCATTATCTTGGCCGCAACTTTCTCCACCGCTTCCTGAAGTTGAACTTCACTCAGTTTGACCTGCGTCTTTTCCAACCCCTCAGCCTGCAAACTTGGCATTTCATGACATCTCGCTGATATTTTCTTTGCCTTAGGCATTTTTGTTACTCAGTTAAGGTCAAAATAAAAATGCAATATTGAAAATGCTGGGTATCTAACATTATGTATTTCCATAATTGTTATATTTTAGCTCATTGTACAACAAGGCTTACATTACAAAATGTCAAAAATGTTCAATACCAACGTGTGATTACCAGCAAGGTATAATGAATACAATAATGGTGTACTGTACACTCATTTTTTAATAAAACACTGAGGTAAATGTGATGAAATTCAAAACAAATACAAAAACATGAAACAATCTGTAAAAGATGGACAACACAAACAACATCAGCTGGCGCCGAGACAATTTCTCTTCGGCAGTCAAACAAACAACAATATTCAACACAAATGGGCCAGTATCCCATCAGGTATATTCAGCTGGCGCCTAGACAATTACTATTGGGCAGCCAGACAAGCAACACAATGCAAATCACAAGTAATTAAGTACAAAAAAGGCGCCGAGACAATTTCGCTTGGGCAGCCAAACATACAACAATACTCCCCACAAACGGTTCAATTTACCATCAGGTACAAAATTCAGTGCAAAACAAACAGGAAACCAGCAATGAGACATTTCTCTTGGACAGCCAATCAGTCTTCAAAAATGCATCAACATCAAATGGGCCAACCGCCCATCAAATTCAATATTAACACACGGGGCAAGTTGGGTGTTTAAAATACACAAAACAGTACTAAACATTCATTTCTAGAAATAAAAACAAACCAGACAAAAACATTTCGAGGCAACAATTGTTGACCGGGCAGCTCGCCAATTGACGAATATGAAATCATCGATTTGTGTCACAAAACGAACGTTTAACCAAATAATTAGCAATGTACTAATAAAACAATACTGTCAGGTTATACTAGACTTTATTTCTTTTAAATGATGACAAGTGATGTAAAGGATATATGCAGAAATCAAATGAAATATTTTCAGATGCAAGGTCACCGCTTGCGTTTACCAGGAAAAGGAAGTTTAAACAATGAACCTAACGGATAAAAATTGCATCATTTGAGATTAATTAGCATAAAGGATTATCATGCATTACAAGAAAAAATTCTACATTGTCCCTGTAAGCGGTTTCAAACGTTAATGTCCGAAACCTATTAATAGAAATTCCATTCAGTTGCCATAGTAACCAGAGTTCTACATGCAATTAAGACGACCAAGCTCTTGTTTGTTTCTGTTCCAGACAAGAAGATCTTTTAAAAGAAATTCCATTCAGTTGCCATGGTAACCAGAGTTATACATGCAATTAAATAATGTGAACAACTTTCAAAGAAGATGACAAAATTATCCTTCCTACCAGGTTTAGTCAAAGAGCCGTTTAGGAGGAAAAGTCATTTAATGAAAAACAAAATGGACGACTGACAGTAGGCCATCACAATAGCTCACAAAGAGCACTGTGTACTCAGGTCAGTTAAGAACCACACTGTATACCGATATTGTACATTTTGTAACAAAATAGATTTGGCGTGCAGGTTGGTCACGTATGGTTTTAACTTATCGCAGGATCGTCAGGGAGATCATTGTTTATGAAGTTATTATCATATACATATGTGATAAGTGAGATTAAGCATATTAAGAGTTCATTTCATGTAAATCCGTTGAGAATTAAGAAATTGACGGGTTTAAAAACGTTAATTACGATTAACTATGTTGCTATTTTCATTTGGCCCATAAATGTATTGAAACTGGGTGTTGATTGTGAATTACGAGTTGCACGGGAATTTTGCCTG
This sequence comes from Serripes groenlandicus, assembly GCA_031761405.1. NCBI lineage: Eukaryota > Metazoa > Mollusca > Bivalvia > Cardiida > Cardiidae > Serripes > Serripes groenlandicus. Next base: position 8,939,728 of record JASEVX010000009.1, on the reverse strand, counting down.
TCACCAGGAGGCCCAGAGGTTGATTGGTGCTATATAAGTTACTCAAACATTTGTTTTGACCGTCAGTATCACAGGAGTCGCCAGACGGTTTTCACTCGTTATGGTGAGAGTTAGTTGATGTGACCAATTCACACGGCATATGGGTATGTAAATTCTTATTTATTGTGCAAAGGGTTTTTCGGCATAATTAAGGAATGGAATCTGTGCAAATTTACAATGTTAGGGATTGAGATAATTATTACATGATTGAATTGTTTAGAGAATTTCTGGTTCACGAAGTGAATGTTTTTTACAGAAATTGAGTCCGTTAGGAGCGAGACAATGTGTTAATATGCTATTGGGAAAGATATGTTTGTATGAAAAGGATAAGAATGGAAGTGGGAAATGTAAAAGGATAGTAGTATAGAGATGAGCTACCATAGGAGTATAACATGGTAGGCTGTTAGGTTTACGGAACATTATTGATATTATTGTAAGACATGGTTATTTATTACAATTTTAGCAGTTTTATGTCTATGGCTAGTCCATAACGATAGCCAGACAATCGAAGTTCCAAACGCAAAAGTTTGAAGAACCAGTGTGTGTGACGCAGTCAACAACTTAAGAAGACGTCGTAACGGGGGACATTAGGAGGAGTGCCGTCATAGGACGTGTAGAACCATATATCCACAGTTGGTGTGGCTTGTCGATCCCGGAATCCGAGGATATACGCGACGAAGTACAGATGAGTACATCGACTCGGTGAAGTCGGGAAAAGGAGACGTTTGAGTCCAAAAGACAACGTTATGAACAATTCCAAGTACCATTGATAGTAGTGATTGGACAGGTTCAGTGATTTGGGTGAGAGTGTGGATGAGAGTGCGTGAGTAGTTTTTATTTTATTGCCTCTCGATTTGTTAGGAAAGAAAGTGTTTATTTAAGCTTGTATATATTATTTAGCTGTAAATTAAACTTATACTTTTATTCAAAGATCGGTGTTCAATTCTGCTTTAGTGAGTTGTTGGCCCTTGACCATCTTGTGACAAATGGTGTCAGAATTGGGATTATTCGTTCGATATATCGAGGCGGCAACGAACTAGGGTAGAATTGGATAGGTTAATTGTAACTTTGTAGATATTCCTTTATTAGATTCATTTTACTGGCAATTGTACAGTGCATTTACACTTGATACAAATAGCTTATGCTTTATACATGGGGTTTTAATTTAGGTTTTTTTTTTTTAAATTCCCTGTGATGAGACACAGCGGCGCTGCCATAAGCGTTTCTCCAGTAAAGCGTAGAGTCTGAGGGATAGAAGGGGTGTGCTTTAAAGGGGTTACGACTGATATCTGAACATTATAAATAGAATTAGGGTCGTGCATAGTGAGTCTCGAAAGTGAATTATACCGTACAGGATATGCAGAGAATTTAAATATAGATGTGAAGTCCAATGAAGTGTAGTTATTATTAACTTAGATTGTAGTTTATTAAGTTTTGATATAGGGGTGAGCGTATAGTACTATTGATAATCATGACTAGTATGAAGGAGTTGATAGAGTTAGGCAAGGAGGTCGGTTATGAAGGTGAGGAACTTAAAAAGTTCGTTCAAGATGAACAAGTAAAGGAACGAGAACAGAGACTGAGAGATCGTGAATTCGAGAGAGAGAAAAAGGAGAAAGAAGTTGAAGCTGAGAGAGAGAAGGAAGAGAAAGAAGTTAAGTTATTAGAACGGCAGAGAGAAGCTGAAAGAGAGTTAATGGAACAACAGAGAGTATTAGAGAGAGAGAGAGAAAGAAGAGCTGAGGGATCGGGAGCATAGGAGAGCATTGGAGTTAGCTCAATTAGAACATCAGCAGGCGATGGAGTTGGCCCAACATGGAGTAGGTAAGTCTTTTATTAAAGATCATAAAAACAAAGGACCGAAATTACCATGGTTTGACGAGGATAGGGATAATATGGACAGTTATCTATCCAGGTTTGAGCGATATGCAGAAGCACAAGGTTGGAAGAATGATCAGTGGTCATTACATCTTAGTGCATTATTGAAAGGTAAAGCGTTAGATGTTTATTCTAGATTACCTGCAGATGACGCCTTAGAGTATTTTAAGTTAAAGTCAGCATTATTGCAACGTTTTGAGTTGACTGAAGAAGGGTTTAGAAAACGTTTCAAAGTAGCTAAACCAGAAACGGGAGAGACGTTGTTTCAGTACTTACGGAGATCAATGAATTATCTCGAACGTTGGTTTGAATTAGGAAAGATAGTAAAATCGTACGAAGGCGTCATTGATTTTTTGTTACGAGATCAGTTGTTGTCAATTTGCAAAAAGGACTTGTATTTATTTTTGAAAGAAAAGATGTTTACAGATGGTAATGAGATGGCGGTACAGGCTGATCTATTTGCTGAAGCAAGAGGTGGGTGTAGGAATGTTGTGTTAAGTGGAAATAATAAAGAAAAGGATCAGTTTGCTAGAGGGTTTAGGTCCGATACAGGACAACGACAGGGTTCCAGTACGCAGAAGGCAGGTACTAATTATTTCACTAATTGGAAATGTAGCTATGGTGGTGGAAATCATAGATCGGACGATTGTAAAAAAAGGGGTAGTAGGCATAGTATGGCTGCTGTCGACGATACTGGTGGACGATTTACATCGGGTGGAGATACTAGGAATGCAAGTACTGGTCCATTTGAAAGGTATAGCCACAATCAGGGTAACCAATATTTCAATGGAAGAGGAAAGCCTCGAGGTCTGTTTCGTGGGGGAGTAAAGCGAACAGCCAGTTCTAGTTTCATATATTTGTGTAACGATAGTTCGGAACAGCTAGGTGCATGTATGGAAAGAAATTGTCCTACCATGGAAGGCACAGTTAACGGAGTAAGAGTAGAAATGATGAGAGACACCGGTGCCACGTGTGTAGTTGTAAGGAAACAGTTAGTACAGGAACACCAGTTCTTAGGTAAGGAAAGATGTTGCAAATATATCGATTGAACTGAGCATTATTTTCCGGTAGCAATGATAGAGGTGAAGACTCCATATTATGAGGGTACAACGGAGGCGTTATGTATAGACACTCCACTCTATGATTTAGTTGTAGGTAACATTACAGGCGCGAAATATCCGGAACCCGGAGATGTATCAAATGCAGTGCAGACTCGGTCACAAACAGAACAAAATCCTAAACCATACAGGAAATTACATGTTCCAGGTAAGATTTTAGATATATCGCAAGCAGAATATCGCAACATGCAGATGACAGATGAAACTCTGCCGAAGACGAGAGCAAAGTCGAATGAAAGAACTTTTCATAATTGTAAATGGGGCGGACAGGTAAGGTATCGGTTTAAGAACAAATTATTGTATAGGGAATTTGAATTTTCTAATCGGAAGCAGTCTTATCAGTTAGTTGTTCCTAAGACGTGTCGGGAAGCGGTTTTAAAGATAGCACATGAGTCATTGATGGCAGGGCATTTAGGTATACGGAAAACTAGGGACAGAGCATTAGCAGAGTTCTATTGGCCAGGGGTTTGTTCGGAAGTCAGTCGGTATTGTAGATCATGCGATATATGTCAACAAACGATGCCAAAAGGTAAGGTTCAAAAAGTACCATTAGGAGAGATGCCATTAATAGAAACGCCTTTTAAGCGTGTAGCAGTTGATTTAGTAGGACCAATCGAACCAATGACAGACAGGAAAAACAGGTACATTTTAGTCATGGTAGATTATGCTACAAGGTATCCGGAAGCCGTTGCTTTACCAGGGATTGAGACTGAACGAGTAGCGGAAGCATTGGTCGATATGTTCAGTAGACTTGGAATACCGGAGGAGATGTTGACGGACATGGGATCACAGTTCACATCTAAGATGATGGCTGAGGTAAGTAGACTTTTATCCTTACGTCAGTTGACTACAACGCCATACCACCCAATGTGTAACGGATTGGTGGAAAAGTTTAATGGAACATTGAAACGGATGATTAAGCGTATGTGTAGCGAGAGGCCCAAGGATTAGGATACGTACATTAATGCTGCGTTATTTACGTATAGGGAAGTGCCACAGGAAAGTCTGGGGTTTTCCCCATTTGAATTACTCTATGGCCGGACGGTCAGAGGACCGTTGAGCATTTTGAAAGAGTTATGGTCTGGCGAGGTCAATGATGTTAGAGTGAAATTGTCATACCAGTACGTAATAGATTTACGTGAGCGACTCGAAGAGACATGTAAGATGGCACAGGATGAGTTAAGTAAGGCAAAGTCTAGACAGAAGATATACTATAACAAGGGGGCAAAGAAAAGAAATTTTCCGATAGGTGCCAAGGTTCTGGTATTACTTCCGGTAAGTCACAATAAATTATTATTGCAGTGGAAGGGTCCATTTGAAGTGATCAAGGTGATGAATAAGGTAGATTATAGAATTAATATGAAGGGTAAGGAGAATACTTTTAATGCCAATATGTTGAAACAGTACAATGAGCGAAGTGCTAATGACGGTAGTAGTGATAAAGGTGTATTAGCAGTTGTTTGTTCTGCAGTTATTGAAGATAGTGAAGATCGGAAATTAGATAATGCAGACGTAGATTGGGTAGATGAGAAGATACCTTTAACAGATCTTACTAAGAAAGGTCAACCAAATAAGGTTATGTGGGGAGAATGTCAGGAAGTTGCTTTTCAGACTTTGAAGAAAAGTTTAGTAGGTCCTCCTATATTGAAGTTACCGGAATTTGATAAGTCTTTCATCCTTAATACAGATGCTTCAGACATTGGATTAGGAGCGGTATTGTTACAGGATTCAGAAGGTGAGAAATTACCAGTTGCGTATGCAAGTAAGACATTGCTAGACAGGGAGAGAAATTACTCAGTAATTGAAAAGGAGTGTCTTGGTGTTATTTGGGGAGTGTCGAAATTTCATAGGTATTGGCAAGGAATTCATCTTAGAGACTGATCATCAGCCTCTGACTTATTTAAATAAGTCTAAGATGGCGAATTCTCGACTGATGCGATGGGCGTTATCTTTGCAGCCCTATAGAATGAGCATTAGAGCGATTCCAGGTAGAGAAAATGTAGGAGCAGATTACTTAAGTAGAGTAGAGAGTCAAGTAGAGGAATCAGAAACAGTTAGTGAAATGAGTATTTCAGGCACACATTGGAGTCATGACAGCTGTGTAATCGTGTATATATATATATAAGGAATGCAATAATAAGGGAAATTAAGATAAGGGTTGTAAATAGTACAGGGAACGAACCTGGTGTATTTTGTTAAATAGACAAAGTGTAACCACTTTATCCTTGGGGGGAACGTGTTGTATCAAAATAGATTTGGCGTGCAGGTTGGTCACGTATGGTTTTAACTTATCGCAGGATCGTCAGGGAGATCATTGTTTATGAAGTTATTATCATATACATATGTGATAAGTGAGATTAAGCATATTAAGATTTCATTTCATGTAAATCCGTTGAGAATTAAGAAATTGACGGGTTTAAAAACGTTAATTACGATAAACTATGTTGCTATTTTCATTTGGCCTATAAATGTAATGAAACTGGGTGTTGATTGTGAATTACGAGTGCACGGGAATTTTGCCTGTCACCAGGAGGCCCAGAGGTTGATTGGTGCTATATAAGTTACTCAAACATTTGTTTTGACCGTCAGTATCACAGGAGTCGCCAGACGGTTTTCACTCGTTATGGTGAGAGTTAGTTGATGTGACCAATTCACACGGCATATGGGTATGTAAATTCTTATTTATTGTGCAAAAGGTTTTTCGGCATAATTAAGGAATGGAATCTGTGCAAATTTACAATGTTAGGGATTGAGATAATTATTACATGATTGAATTGTTTAGAGAATTTCTGGTTCACGAAGTGAATGTTATACAGAAATTGAGTCCGTTAGGAGCGAGACAATGTGTTAATATGCTATTGGGAAAGATATGTTTGTATGAAAAGGATAAGAATGGAAGTGGGAAATGTAAAAGGATAGTAGTATAGAGATGAGCTACCATAGGAGTATAAAATGGTAGGCTGTTAGGTTTACGGAACATTATTGATATTATTGTAAGACATGGTTATTTATTACAATTTTAGCCGTTTTATGTCTATGGCTAGTCCATAACGATAGCCAGACAATCGAAGTTCCAAACGCAGAAGTTTGAAGAACCAGTGTGTGTGACGCAGTCCACAACTTAAGAAGACGTCGTAACGGGGGACATTAGGAGGAGTGCCGTCATAGGACGTGTAGAACCATATATCCACAGTTTGTGTGGCTTGTCGATCCCGGAATCCGAGGATATACGCGACGAAGTACAGATGAGTACATCGACTCGGTGAAGTCGGGAAAAGGAGACGTTTGAGTCCAAAGGACAACTTTATGAACAATTCCAAGTACCATTGATAGTAGTGATTGGACAGGTTCAGTGATTTGGGTGAGAGTGTGGATGAGAGTGCGTGAGTAGTTTTATTTTATTGCCTCTCGATTTGTTAGGAAAGAAAGTGTTTATTTAAACTTGTATATATTATTTAGCTGTAAATTAAACTTATACTTTTATTCAAAGATCGGTGTTCAATTCTGCTTTAGTGAGTTGTCGGCCCTTGACCATCTTGTGACACATTTTGATTCGTGTATTTTTATGCGAATGCTCTTCCCCATCACCATTTGGATACACAGTTCTAGATAAGGGAAGACATCTTTATTTGACAATCAAACCTTTTGCTGTGGGTTCTTTTGAGTTACAATCACAGTACGGTTTGGTTTAGTTATAAGAGAGACATTTAATCGTGGGGAAAAGACACGCTAACTCCCCCTCATCTAGTCCTCTGATTAGACATACGATGCGTTTGGTTTTCCTGAAACTTGGTTCACATTGTAATAATTCACTCGAGTCTGACGTCAGTTTCAACATGTTTTTCAGTTATATTGACCTAATCATGTGTTTCTGGTAACCAAAGTGTCCGGGTTAACGAGGTTCGACTGTACTACACACGAAACATTATTCCCAGAACAACTGGCTACTGTCCAACAAAGCTTTTGTTTGGCCTATTGTGGGATGAAGCTTGACGCTACTAGTCACAGTGACCTTCATCAATTACCGAATCGATTAATGATAGGGACGGGATTCGAAGTCACGAAGACACTATTATTGTCAAAATGTCCTTATATTAAGGTTTAATTAGCAATGATCAATTAACAATAAATAATCAACAATAAAAATAAACAATTAACAATAAACAATAAACAATTAACATTTCATAAACTGAAATAATGCACCGCATCGACAACTTCGGGTCTTGTCGCAACCGAGCCCAGTAAAGACAAGGAAGAGCCTGTGTATACACATCACAGTCAAATGAGAGTCGTCACTATTCGACTACATGTAGCATAACTCTAAATATTTGAATCCTGGCGTCCCGAGTTCAATCCCAAGTCGCTGCCGTCATCGTAGAGTTCACATGAGCAAGGCAAATGTCCTAGGTCTAGTTTGTTTGCCCTTGGATCATGATAACGTGAAATGTCGCTGTGCTATAACTGAACTCATGTTGAACCGGTGTTAAACCCAAATTAGACTAGTTGTATATTTTGAAAAATGTATTCAAATGAAATCCTACCGTAAGATGATTAAACACCTGAACTCCAAATCGTGATATAAGAAGCGATATACCACCTCAAAATTGAAATCTATTTCCTAATTAGATTAGTGAAATCCTACTAGTATTAAGCCCATCCATATAAAAGTGATTTCATTACGGAGGGCAATAATAATCCAAATCGATAGCTGTGGCTCGAATATTAAAATGGCCGGACGGACAGACAAACTGTGGTATGTAACGGCTGAATACAACTGCCCTCCACTTCCATTCAAATACACACATACGTTGGTATAAATGTTAATTTATGTAGAAATATACTAATATACAATATGTTTGTTTCAATTTCATTTTGACGTACACATGAGCTGTACTTAACGAAAGTGAAACTTAAAGGTTCTGAACTCCAGATTTTTGAAAGTATAGTCAAGTGTTTAACAACTGTTCAAACGTTGTCTTGAAATTTTAGAATCTAAATTCAAGGATAAAATAAGAGTAAAAAAATCACCTTCCAGTAAAACAAACATCTAAATATTAATTGTTTATGCTTCATTTTTAATAGGTAGACATATCCAGTAAGTCAAATTTTGTATATTTTCATGACTTGCACCACCATGCCGGACGACAATAAGTCATAAAATGTAACACAGAATAGATCAACTTGCACCACAATACCGGACGACAATAAGTCATAAAAGGTAACACATCATAGACACACTTGCACCACCATGCCGGACGACATTAAGTCATAAAAGGTAACACAGAATAGATCAACTTGCACCACCATACCGGACGACAATAAGTCATAAAAGGTAACACAGAATAGACACACTTGCACCACCATGCCGGACGACATTAAGTCATAAAAGGTAACACAGAATAGATCAACTTGCACCACCATACCGGACGACAATAAGTCATAAAAGGTAACACAGTTTATATACAGTTTTTTATTAAAAATATTGTTTAAAGAGAATAAATCTCGATAAATGAAACGTTATAAGAGCATTGTTGCTAATTTTGTATAAAATCAAAAGGTTATTGATAGCGACTACATTTTACAGTGGACGTATGCATTAGAACTTCGGGGTGAACTGTCACTGTTTATATGAGGACGAAGAAAGATCGATTTAAAGATTGAAAAAAAGAAAGAGGACGAAGAAAGATCGATTTAAAGATTGAAAACAATCTTTTTATGGTGTTATGTGATAAATAGAATCTTACATTCGTGCTTATTTGATATTGTTTTTATGAAACTCGTCGACTGAAACGAATATGACGCTCGGCAGAGCCTCGCGTCATATTATTTCAGTCGACTCGTTTCATAAAAACAATATCAAATAAGCACTCATGTAAGATCCTCTATTTATATGTTCTCCACCCAACTCCGAGTAATTGCCAGTCTTCTTTCAATTGTTTGGAGTCAACAAAAGTGTCACTTACTCATACGTATTCTTTCCCTACTCGACTTTCTAATTGTTTCACTGTTTTCGGTTGTGGAGGAATCCAGTAAACCGAGTTTCGATTAAATTATATTTGTTTCTACATCGTTTACGACAATAATGCATTTTTACAAATATTGAGGAGGTTTTTTCGATCAGGTCCGCGCTCTTATTTACAGCTCATCCTTTGTTTATAACAACAATTTAGATTTCACCACAAAGAATTTGTTCTTAAATATGTAGAATCAACAAACCCTTACTGCTGGCATTGTCTCATAGTTATTGTATAAAATATATCACCAGGGGAGAGAAATATTTAGGGGCCGAATATCAACAGCGACAATATTACTATCTGCAATTACAAGGCGGGGACCTACAATCCAGACATAATCGGGTCATGTGTCTAGGAGTTATATTTCGAAGGCCATAACCAGACGACACATTTCCTTGGACAAATATCCCAGATGACATAACATAAACTAATACAGACATCCTGCGTCCGGTTACATCACAAACTGTTGAGGTAAGAGTGTTGATATCAAAGAGCATTGTACAATTGTAATTGTTTGGGGGCTCTCATGGCACAAAACACGGCGAACATGTATATCCTGGTCTGACTGTGGGAATTCACAAAGTCACAAAGGTCAGTTTTCATGAAAACATTGGCGAATTTGTTTGGTTTTTCTGTTGTCCCTATTAATGCATGGTCACATTGTTATAGTTTCATATGACATCCTTGATCCTCAATGGTTCTATTCTGTTGTTGAACGACTTTTTACTTTCACTGAGAACTACGTGAAATATTTCCATCCTCATGTCTTCAAGTTTCTGTGTCAGTCTTGGACTGCTGAACGTGAACATCTTCATCACTTCATATCGACACTCTCGAAACCAAAGAACGTACAAACAGGGGTCAAGTACACATGATGTCATGTTTGTAATGTCCGCTGCAATCCGGGTACCGTAGGTATCCGATTTAAGAAACAAGAGAATGAAAGAATAAGACAATGTCGTGAGAAGAACACATAGCATGTATAAGAACACAATACCGGTTGTTTTATATTTCATCAAGGTACGTAGCGTATTAAACATCTGTTTCGGTTGGTTCCTCTTCCCCTTAGCTCTTTCGATCAGAAATATCCTAGTATAACACGCACAGGATACGATACACGTCAGCACGAAGAAAAACCCGAAAAATGCGTAAGATACGTTATTACAACGCCCGATGACATCATAGATTGTTGCGTTCGTGTGTAAGGTATAACAAAGACCGAACCGTACGAAGAAGTACGTCACAGTTAGCAGTATCCATATACTCGTCACGACAATCTTCACTCTCGTTGGTGTCACGCACCTCAAATAAAAGTTAGGCCATGAGAAGATTATCAACCGTTCAAATGACATAATGCCGACGGTAACGTATGCAACAAAGACGCAATTAATACCTAACACTTGAACAAAAATATTTATGAGGTGATTCTCTACGAATCTTCTCAGTGTGAAACTAAGCGTTCCAGTGATGTCAAACAATTACAATCCGCTTGAGAGAAATCTGGCCGTTTCTGGTGTCGACTTGGTTCTTCTTAAGGCTACGAGGGCGATCGTTGTTAACAGGAAAAGGATGGCACTTATTACAGTCATTATGATCACATACCCTTGTTCATTTTCTTCCATATTTGTTATTATCTTTGTCGTTTCCCCCATTATATTGGAGGATGTTAGGTTCTTATTTATTAACATCGTTGTTTCGTCTGGCACCTGAAGTACGGTACTGTTATGGTAGGACAGTGTAACTCTAAAACACTCGGTATTGTGTTCAATTCAATTGATTGTATTGTTTTAAGTTATTCGCTTTGATAAATTCGTCGTTCTCATACCTGTTTGTATCCAATCTCATAAAAAGCAGACCCTACAATTCTACGGCTCGTACTTACGTACAATTAAATGGATTAGATTGGTATTTATCGAACGTCATATTACATTATTACGTTGTGTTGAAAGTTTAAAGCGTACAGAATGCTCTCTTATACGGTTGTTGGCCGTCGGTTGTAAGGCGCGACTTTTTCTACCTTCTCTGGGTTGAGTGTTGTGTCCTTGTACTCAATTACCGAAAGTGCTATCCCTGCCGAACTCTAGATGTCATATCATAAGGTGATCTTTTTTTTCTTTAATAGAGGTTTTGTTTAGTGAATTCATCGTATAACCTGTGAACAGAAATTGTTTTGCATATGATATAATGTTATTGCGCGGGTGCATCAGCACCAGTGCATATCATGGTTGTGAAAAAACTATCACTGGTGCAATGGGCTTGTGCATGCGCCGTGTTAATCGTCTTGATCGCGCATGCGCCGTAGATTACCGTCAGCTCTCGGATATTTCCGTAGCAGTTCGTCACTAGACTGGTTCTCGTTCTCCTTTGCAATAGAAGATTAAGATTAGTGAACCAGTCTATTTATATGCGAGTAGTTTTTTTATAATTAAAATGTAAATTAAAACCACAGTGTTTTAATAACACCCACCGCTGTCACCATTTGTAACGTGTACCGGCGTTAAGCCACCGCGGGTCACCCATCCAGGCACTAACCGCAATGAACGTTGCTTAACTTAACACAACAGTCAACCACTCTACCAACGTTCGGGTTAGTCTGCGCGGCATGCTTAGGCTGATCCGAGTCAATACTTTACGCATAATCCACAATGTTGGTTTTCTCGGGGAACGGCTCACATAATCTGTGTCTACAGATGTCGTAAATGTTTGAAGGTCGTGAACCACATTTAAGTCATAATTACAAAAAAGCTTCAGACCAGTCGTCGCATACATTCAAATAAAGGTTTACCATGGCCTTCACTGCAACCAGATAAACTTCAGTCAATCTATTAATGGTTGATTGATTGGTGGTGTTTAACGACGTTTTCAACAGGTTTTTTTTTTCAGTCATATCACGGCGACCAGTTCACATTATCTGCTGTTTGTCCATATAAACTATTGGCCCATTGGTGGAAGACGACTGGGGCTTGTCACAAAGACAAATCAATTAAACAAACAAACAAACAAGCAAAGTAGCAAATCTGGCTATTTCCCCCTTGTTAATGCCGCAGTAACAACACTTCCCCACTAATATGTTTATTGTCAAATAGAAATGCAATCAAAGCGCCAAAGGCACTTTAGTGGCGATCGTGTAGAAAATCCTGCAAAGAACCAAGCAGTATCTCGGAGTACATGTATCCACATGCATATTTTAAAATCAACAGGACCAAGATCATCCTTATGATATCACCTTCTAACACCTTAGTGATGACATAGTAGTTACTGGGTCCAGAAAACGTAAATGAAATGAAAGCTGTTGATTCTTACAAGCAAAGTGTCTCATCAAATAAAGGCTTTGTTTTGCCGACCAAACGTCGGGTAACCTAACGGGTCCAACGTGATGTTTTGATGAATAAATCTCGATTAAAAGACATCAGATGGTATGAGAATGACATAAGATCATAGCGGACATGATGCAGAACTGTCTACCAAACGAGTGAGTTAATCAAATTTGATGTGATTATTGAGTATTTGGACATTTGAAAACTATTTCTTCTATTACTGCATTTGAAGAGTGGGTGGGGTGGCGGATCAATAAATACATCCGTTACCCCAGGGCTATTTAAAATATTCTTGTTCACTGACACGTATAGGTACTGAGTGTTATGCGCTCAGTTATCAAACGATATACCCCGATGACCAGCCTTTGTGAAAATAAGGAAAGCAATTAGTACAATAACCAAAATGTCATCAGTAAACGATCTTAGTCAGAGTTCGAGAAAAAGAGTAAATGACCAACTTCTTCGAATCAAACAAGAAATGCAAAACGATTCCGTTTAATCAGATTACGAGTCATCTGACATCAAAGACGAGCTTTCGCAACCAATGCCGCAGCAGTTATATCAGGAATTCGACAACGAATTCGAAGGCAAACATCGGGAAATCTACGTATCATGCTTACTAAGAAAATGTAGCAATGTTTACATTAAACGCTTACAGAGAGCGTCTGGCAGAGAGAGCCAGAACGCATAATGTTGCCCATCAACACGTCTAGTGAAACGGAGAACTACGACTTCAACTTCCAAATACAGTAAATGTGCAAACGACTGTTATATTCTACAAGCGTTTATAAACGGTGAACGGTCAAGAGAAATACACGACGTGTTTTCCAATTCTCAATCGAAGCCAATGTTAATCAACGATGATGAATTGACGACCGACAAGGACAAATTTATAAAACCTGACATTTATGGTACCCTGAGCAATGTGCTTTCTGTGGTGAATGAGATTGCCAGACAGCAGTGATTCGTTCGCGATCCAACAACTACAGTCAGAAGTTTGCCCAATAAATATTCAGTTTAACCGTTTTCAGGGTACTTTGAACAGTATAATGGCCCTTCTACCTAGAGACGCTCCGAACACAAACTCTCATCTGGATAAGCTGCAGAGCGATGTAACTAGGCTAGATTCAGCAATACGGTAAACAAAAGATTTGTTGACAATACATGTGATAAGGGCACAGTGAATATAATCGTGACAGACGCTACGTCTCCTACATGTGCTCTCGTAAAATCTAGAAGCTTTGCTGAAGTAGTAAGCTCATCAGCTAAACTGATACCAGCTACAACGATACCAGCTACCAGTAAACTGACATATAAACACGATGACTCTCATCGACCCAACAAAGGTACCGCATCAAGTAGGACATATTCCCAAAGTCACTAATAAGAAAACAAGCAGTTCTAAATGTATTGAAAAGACCTGTTTAAGTACAAACAATAACGACACCTCAAAGGTAAAGCACGCAAAGGATCATAACGCCTAAAATACATTCTGCACGTATAAACTTAAGCGAAAATGACTATATTTCTGCTAAATAGGTATCAATGGAAACACGTTCATTGCGGTACGTCGACGCCAAAATACCCTTTCATACTTTCTAGGAAATATTGACTCAAGTGTAAGTGAATGTGATGTTGTTGACTATACTCGAGAAGGCGCTGTACGAATCAAAAAGATATCAATGTTTTACGGCCAGAACTGATCATCCGCTAGGCTTGTTTGTCATTAATGACGAGGACTGAGACACAGTCGAAACAGAAGGCTTTCGGCCAGACTATGTGACTTTCAGAAAATGGGTCAAAAAATCAGAATGGCCAGATGAACCTCAACAACGTCGAAACCGTCCCCGACGGACTCCACGTAATAAGTCAAACGGATATGGGTCAGCCAGCGACAAACAGTACGATGGCCATGGCGATGACTATAACAATTCTTATGGTAGCAATTCGTCAAAGGACATCAAACAGACAATATGATCATCCGAGCAACGGCCGCGACACTGTTATGCATGACCGATATGATACTTATGACGATACTAAGTACAGTGACAAACATAAACGTGATAACCCACATAACACATATCGGTCGAGAGATCGATTAGAGACAAGGTGTAAACTTTTTAATCATGCTCTTGAACATTTTATGTTGGAATTGTAGAGGAATTATGTCCTCATCATACCCCCTTTCTCAAATGTTAGATAGCAAGCACATCGACATTGCACTCTTAAGTGAGCATAGCTTCTACCACGTTCCGCAACATTTATGGACACTATCCATCCCGATTACGCATCAATTGTTACCATTGATAAGTCACTCGAGATTTTTACTACTTATATATGCGGTAAGGCTGGTACAGCGATCATGGTCAAACATAGTTTACAGAAAATCGTTCAACGATTAAAAGTTTTGAAAACGATCGTATCGTTGGTATTGAGATGTCATCCTACCAGTGTCTACCATTGTTTATCTTTAGCATATACATGCCTGCCGATAACGATCTCGATCTATTCAGAGACACACTGAATAGGCGGCGATTTCAACGTTAAAATCACTCAAACTAGTCAAGTCATCAATATTAACCGACTTCATTAAAACAATGATTTAGTGTCCTTGCAGCAAGTAAATAATACGGCTAACGAGTATACCTTCATACCGAATAAGACAACTATAGATCATGTGTTGATTGAAATGTCGTCAGCAAACCTAAACACTTCATTTTAAATCCTTAATGAACGTGAAACTTCGGACCATTTACCTATAATATTCGCGATCGCTTTCACCCCGTTTATACCGTGGGAAAGTCAATCACGTATGTGTATTGCTTGGAATAAATGCACACAACAAAATATAAGTGTATACCAATCCCATATAGAATTTTTGTTTATACCAGTCAGCGACTCGTGTAATTATTCGCCAGACTTCATAAACGATAGCTTAATTGACACCATTTTACAAGCCCCCAAAAGTCTTCCGACAATTCACTTCAATACACATGCCAAACCTCATTGGTCTTCTGAGGTAAAGCAATCGTATGCACAAATGCTTCATCTGCGCAACATTTGGTTCGAATCTGGAAGGCCTAGGGATCAATCCCAAGTTTTCTTGTCCTACAAACAGGCAAAAACTGCGTTTAGGCATACCGAAAGACACGCCCGCGAGTTGTACGAAAACTCAGTTTTCGACCAACTCAATAAAGCAGCCGAATTAGACTATAGGGTATTCTGGAAGCTGCTTCGTCAGAAAAGTGGTAAAAACTTCGACAATTGCTCACAAATAGTAGTTGGAGAAAGAACATTTGAAACACAAGAAGTAACTAACGGCTTTCGCGAATACTTCGCCCATGTATTTGACAATATGTGTACTGACGATACCATTAACAGCCCCTTAAGTAATGAACTCAGTCACTATTTCTACACGCGATTTCAGAACGGACGAAATCGAAAGCGTAATCAAAATCCCCCAAAAGCGTAAATCTTCTGGGATTGACTGTATCCTTAACGAGCATGTTATACATGCAGGTAAACCGATAGTACATATACTAACATTACTGTTCAACGTTATCCTAAAGTACGAAAAGTTACCTCAAAAGTGGCAAACTAGCGTTCTTATCCCTATCTACAAGGACAAGGAAAAAACAAATCTGACCCTTCTAGCTATCGTCCTGTCTCTCTTTTGCCGTGCTTTAGTAAATTATTTTAGAAACTGCTATTGAATCGAATACAAGCATATTTATCTCTGTGTAAGATTCAATTAAAAAAAATAAGTTGTATTACTACGTCGTTCAACGTCCAGGAAACTGTGTACTACAACATTGAATTGAGTGACGTTTATGTCGCTAGTATTGATAAAAAAGGCGCCTTCGATTCAGTCAGAAATAAATCCCTAATGCTTAAGCTCGTACGGATGGAACTCGTTCGTAAAATCCTTCGAATCATCCGTGATTCTTATACCGATTTAAATTGCTTAATTCGCCACGCTAACCAGACGTCCGATACCTTCAACGTGGTGCGCGGGGTACGTCAGGGAGGGGTGATGTCCACAGTCCTCTATCGGGTCTACATCAATGCGCTGATAACTGAACTACAGGACAGCAACTTAGGAACAACTGTATTATCTACAACGGTTAGCAACCTGTCATTTGCTGATGGCATATCATTAACAGCCATTTTCCCCTTTAATCTCCAGAAAATGACGGATATCGTGTTCAAGTATTGCAAAACATGGTGTATTGATATTAACGTGAACAAGTCAAATGTCATTGTGTTTAGCACGAAGCGTCAACCGCCAGCGGTCGGAATTATGTATGGCGAGCATTTTATCCCCCAAGTAAAATCCTTAAGCTACCTAGGAATTAGTCCTATAATATATGACCTCTCACAAGCTCGAGGTCATATCCCTAAAGGCCAACAGTTGAACCCGATCAAGTTGAGATCGGGTTGATTTTACAGCCATTTTCTGCAAACTATTTCGCAGCTATTGAAAGAATTTACATCTATACGTAAAATGCAACTGACCTGAGTTTTCCTTTCACAGCTGTTTAATGCTGAGAAAAACACATTTTAAGTTTTGAAGTGGAGAGGGTTTCCATTTCATATAAGTCTGACGAATAAATCCGACTATTCCAAATGTTTAAATGTTTATATATTTCTGAGGAATATATCCGAATATTCCGAATGGGTTCCGAAAACGTTAAAATAAATTATAGAACTTAAAATTAAACGAAACTAATGGAAATAAAATCCTGGTCTGTTCATAAAGACGATATATAACAATTTCGTTTTAAAAAATCCTGATATTTACGACAACAGTAAAAACTATGCGGCAACATGGCCGACATGAGAGGGAACTAGAAGGTAAACATGTAAATCCTAGCGGTTCAGGCATATTTTTAGAGTGATTTCAAGAATTTGACATCGAATGAGGTATCTTAAACATTTATCTACGTGGTACAACTTGTTTTAATGAAATTGATGCAAAATTGAAATTCGCTAAGCGTTTTTGATCTTTAAAAATAAGACTCTGTGCTTGTCAACGGAGTCTTATGTTATAGGACTACCTAGGAATTACTCACGATTCGAACATGAAACTAAGTAATCGTATTAATGAGAGGATTCAAAATGCCCGTAATGCTCTTTTCTCCATGGTTGGGCACGGTGTCAATCCCCAAGGAGTCAATCCAATGGTTTCCGCAAGTTTATATTGCAACATTATACTCCCTATCCTCCTGTACGGAGCAGAGATTTGAAGTAATATGACTACCGCCGATTTTAAACATCTCCAAAAATTCCAGCATTATGTCGCGAAAAAGATACTAGGGTTCCCTCGAAGAACCAGATCTGACATGGCGGAGTCAATGCTCGGTCTGTATAGGGTTCAAGCACAATCGATAAGAGGAAATTGATGTTCCTTCACAAAATACTGGAGCTACCAGATTCGTGTATAACGAAATAAATTTTTGTCAAGAAGTACTATATGTACATGTCAGACAAAAGTTCAGTTACTCTTGGTTTCGTCTCAGATGTATGTCATATAGTCAACAAGTATAACCTACACTCAATTCTGAACAACTATTTTCAGACTAATTCACTGCCGTCTAAATGTGCATGGAAGTCCACTGTACGTAATGTTGTTCACACCCGCGAACAATTCCTACTAAACGAACGTGTGTCGACTCACCCAGATGTCCTGTTGTTTTCATACGCTGCAGTCTTGCATTGGACCTTGCATTGTTTACAAGGTATCAAATGTCACCTTTCGACCTATCATGAGTGTGGTAGCTAAGCTATGATCACTTCCAACATTATGTATCAATACTATCTGCACTATATGTAATCAACCATAACAAGAAGAGTTAGTACACAGACTTTCCGATTGCCATGTCATTGTAGGAGTGAAACCAAAATTAAAATCTACACTAATCAGAAATTGCAGCAGAACCTTTGCACACGATATATACGTTCTAGATAGCTACTCATTTACGCTTAGCATGTTAGGTGCGCCGATAATAACTCTACAAATATAATTACAAAGAAAAGCATTTCTAGAAATATCCTTTAATTACATATACCAGTGTCTTAAAATGTATATTTAGTTAATGAAAATACATTTCATCTCGGTATGCATATAATCAATAGATACTTGAGATATCATTCTGATTTATCCCCCCCCCCCCTTTATTTATCATGTCTACATGTACTATATTTGAGTTTATTCATGTTTTGTTCGTTCGTTCATTTGTTCATTTGTTTGTGTACATTTCTTTTTCTTTTTCATATATTTGTGTAATGTTTGTAAATTGTACGATATCTCCTACATAGGAGGCAATAAAAAGATTGTGTTGTATTGTATTGTACCAAAATAGCACTGACATTATTATTGTTAACCACGTCTCTGCAGAAATGATAGAACTATTTGGTGGTAAACGTTTTCAATTCAGCATTTCTGACGTACTGCCGAAATCTCCCTATATATATAGTGTTCTTCTTGTGTCATAGTACAGTGGCTATTGTTACCACAATTGCCACAAAAGATGATCGCAATATATTATCAAAGCTCTGAAACGGGGAGATCTTAAAGTAGCTAAATAATTAATCTTCCATTCGATTCATTATTGTAATATATTCATGAGTGTATGTTGTAATTCGGGCCGGAGGCCTTTATTATTGTAATTACTTAATAAACAAACATGCAGTGCTACATCAGCATGTCAATTCGATTAACTCTTTCAGCACCAATGGCAATATTGAAGTTTTTGAAAATAATAACAAATCAGGTGAGTCTTATCTGAAATCAGTATCGTATGCCTTTTAGTAATCAAGATATTCCAAGCTCTTATTACATAACAAATGGACTCGCTCGATTTAACAAAATGGAAAAGTCTACTTATGAAGTTCGGAGATGATAGAGTTAAAAATCACTCCTAAGACCACATATAAAATAAAATAAACATTACCTATTCCTGAGCTAAAGTCGTGTACGCATCTTAGAAACCGCTTCGTATGATGATCTGTTGTTATGATTAGTATGGCAATCTGATTAAAATATCATGGAAACACAAATGATCGAATTAATAGTTTTAAAGAGAATGGTTGTATCCTAGCTTTTCACGTTCCGAAAATATGACCGTTTTGCATGAATTCGTCGATAAATGACCAGCGATTCAAACAACCTCCTTATATATATTTTTAAACCAATAAATCGATATCGGCTTTCTTTAAACGTGGTAACTCGGAATAAAAATGTATACGGTGTGAAACCAATACCACACCACCTGGTGGAGCTCAAGAGTTGCATTGACTCCAATCGTTCAGACCCATTTAGCCGGACTTTGCGGTTCAAGCACGGGTCAGACTGTGGCTGCCAGTCTTATTGAGCGTCCCCCATCCACAGGAACAACGAAAGGTATAAAATCGCATTCATTGATCAACTACATGTATATTCCGTTATATAAGGGTTGACGAATCGGTAGCAGACTTGAAAGCATGGTTCAGTTGGTAGCGAATCAGGCTGTCAATCCATGGGTTGTGAGATCGAACCCCAGCTCGGCCAAATATTCTTTCCGAGATATGCCTAACCCTAATCCTAGACAAAAATTAATACGTCCGCGTCATTTGTCTTCCACTAATGGACTAACAGTTGATGTTGACAAGCAGTCAGTTGTTTTCACTAATGGACTAACAGTTGATGTTGACAAGCAGTCATTTGTCTTCCACTAATGGACTAACAGTTGATGTTGACAAGCAGTCAGTTGTCTTCACTAATGGACTAACAGTAGATGTTGACAAGCAGTCAGTTGTCTTCCACTAATGGACTAACAGTTGATGTTGACAAGCAGTCAGTTGTCTTCACTAATGGACTAACAGTAGATGTTGACAAGCAGTCAGTTGTCTTCACTAATGGACTGACAGTAGATGTTGACAAGCAGTCAGTTGTCTTCCACTAATGGACTAACAGTAGATGTTGACAAGCAGTCAATTGTCTTCCACTAATGGACTAACAGTAGATGTTGAAACAAGCAGTCAGTTGTCTTCCACGTATGGACTAACAGTAGATGTTGACAAGCAGTCAGTTGTCTTCCACTAATGGACTAACAGTAGATGTTTACAAGCGGTCAGTTGTCTTCCACTAATGGACTGACAGTAGATGTTGACAAACAGTCAGTTGTTTTCCGCTAATGGACTAACAGTAGATGTTGACAAGCAGTCAGTTGTCTTCCACTAATGGACTAACAGTAGATGTTGACAAGCGGTCAGTTGTCTTCCACTAATGGACTAACAGTAGATGTTGACAAGCAGTCATTTGTCTTCCACTAATGGACTAACAGTAGATGTTGACAAGCAGTCAGTTGCTTTGAAAGACTGCTGTGTGGAGTACTGGTATGAGAAAGCTTGGAGATACATGAATAGGTGAACTGTTTTAGTTTCAAAATTGCATCCACATACTATGTTAACCCTCTCCCACGCATAGACTTGTTTTGTCACACCTGTGGTAGACAATTTTTTGAAACTTAACTCACAATTAGCAATTTCTCCTTCAGCCAAAATTATTTCAACTCAGTTGAATAATTATTATTTCATTTATACCGATGTTCCATAATCTTGCCACGACATGTTGATCAAAGAACGACAGTCACGTGGTTCATTCTCCATCTTTATAAATTACTTTCGGAAAAAGGTAAGCATTGTTTCCTTGGATTAAACCTTATATATTTCTTTCCATTCATGTTGTATTTGTAACTTTCATTTATTTATGCTTGACATATTCCTTTTGAATATCTGCCTTGAGTCTTTGTTCGGAATCATGTTTAACAATGATGTTCTTTAAAACTATTCATTTCAAGAGTTCTCTGTTCTACATACAGACGCCTCACTAACAGACGAATTTCGAAAACATTGCGGCAAAAGTAGAAAGTATTCATTATGAGCAATTTCTCCTTTCGTCACAATGTATTAACAATTTTAAATATGTTACTCCCATTTCGAGAGGTTCTCCAGATTTTTGACTAAATGTTTTCAAAGTCATCTGCTGTTGTAAGTGGGGAAAGGATGTCAGTCTGCCGTGGTCAAGACCGATGAATTCACGCAAAACGGTTGTAACTACTTCTAGTTTAATGATGAAATTGCGACCGTTTTTTCACGAAGACCCGGTTTCACTTCATTTAACGAACCCTTTTCAACTTGCGGACACATTTCTATGCACCGGCAGTAGACCACTTTCAGAAACATTATGGCAAAAGGAGATTTTTGTTCGTAATGAGCAATTTCGCATTAACCAACAACATTTCAACTCTGATCAATAATTCTACTTACATTGTTAAGAGACTGTCCATATTTTGCATAACTATTTTTAAAATCTTCTGTTTCAGTTGGAGTTTTATATGGAAAAGGATCAATGTCGCAATTAACACCGAAGAGTAAATTGTTATCACTCTTAAAACATCATCAAACACATACTACCTACACATTGGCACCTGTGACACTTAAAGGATATTAACCTTTTACCTACATACAGATGCTCTCGCCTCTTCGACTGAAGACTTTAGAAAAATAGAGGCAAAAGGAAAAATCGCTCATATTTCTTCTTTTGTCACAATATTTTCAGCTTTTTTATTTAGGGAGATTTTTCAAGTTTTGCCAATATGTTATCAAAGTCATCTTCTGTATATTTGAGCCGTTCCACGAGAAAATCAACATTATGAAATATGCTAAATATATCGACACAGATCAGCCTGCGCAGTCAGCGCAGACTAATCCGGGCTGACACATTTTGCCCCAGAACGATAGAGGTATTGAGTAATGATTCCTGAAACAGAAAATCCAAAGGAGGCGAAACATGTCTGTCCGGGTTAGTCTGCGCGGCATGTTTTAGCTGATCCGGTTCGATACTTTACGCGGAGTCCACATTGTTGGTTTTCTCGCGGGACGGCTCATTTGTAGTATATTGAAAAGGGGTTACTGAAATATATTTCCATCTTTAAAAATATATCAATATAAGTTATTATCTGATTTTGTTTGTACTGTTTATATTATTATTACTATGATTTGCTGTTTGACTAGAAACTAAGTAGTATACGCCAATGTCATATATTTCCCTCTTTCCCAACAAGTATTTGCAATTCGCACCTCTTGCCTACGTATCGGCACCTGTGACATTAGCAGATATTAATGGGGTTTATTCCCGTTTTCCCAACCACTAATTTTCGCACATATACCAATTATCACTTCGCACCTGCCTACGTGTTTTGTCTGATAGCCCGACAATAGCCCTGCGGATATTCAATTCAATTGGTTTATCTATGATTAAGTGCAAGTGTACCTCGTCATTCCATGTTTACATGCGTTACAAACTTTAATATACAACACAAACATACAATAAGAAAAAATTATACTCAAAGAAAAGAGAGAAAAAAGAAAAATATGAAAAAATGAGAAAGAATTAAGATCTATATAGAATATGCGGACTTTATCCCCTTAAGTGGAGATCCAGAGATCTGAGTTTCAAATCCCGGTCAGGATTCAGAAAATATAAGGGGTGCTTTTAAGCGTCTACCAGTCAACTAGAGGTCAAGTACTGGTTCTTTCCAGGAAAAAAAACCTCGAGTGGGTCGGTGCTATATACTGGGCACGTAAAATGCCAAGGGGTATTTTCAGAAAGAGCTAAGGAATCGAACCGGGATTTCCTTGTATCTAACAATGTCTGCTTGCCAAATAGTTAATTCTGCACGACGAGGGTAAATAGTTACAAACAAACAAACGAAAAATTATGGATTTAGTATATTTTACAGGGAGGTCGCGGGTTCGATCGCCGGCCGGTTTATACCAAGTACTTTAAAAACGATAGTCATGGCTGCCCTCCTTGGCGCTCAGAGTTGCATGATAAGCAGTACGACTGACTGGCAAGTGTCCGAGGCGGAATCTCTATAACTACAACACCGAGGCGGTCCTTCGGAGTTTTGCCGCCAGCGAAAAACCACATTCATCCGTCGCCGTTTCACAGCCTCACTAGGATCTTCATTGTTCTACACCAAGTCGCTCAAGAATCCTGCAATCGACGGGAGAAATGTTATGAGTAGTGGCGGGTGTACAAACATGTACGACTGCCTCGGTTTTGTAGTGGTAGAGAGTCCGACTCGGGCGCGGGAGATAGGTCGCGAGATGATCCCCGATCGGGTCACACCAAATAAATTTAAGATTGTAGTTATGGCTTTCCTTCCTTTGCGCTCAGGGTTCTGGTGTTAGCATTACGACTAACGCGCTGGCACCAGAGTAAATGGACCAAAAATACTGGTAACTTACAAAAAACAAGAGGGCCATGATGGCCCAGGATTGTTCACCTGATCTTTTTTTCCCACTTAAGCCATATAAGGCAAAACAGCCCTGCGTCCGAGCTGCCATTTGTTTTGTTACCAATAATCTCGAAGAGGGTTATCCAATGAACATTCCAACACAAATTATTCAAAAATCTACCAGATTTCACTATATCCATATAAGGCAAAACAGACCCGCCCCCCTTCGTGGTCATGATTGTGACGAACCAACATGGCTTGAAGGAAGCTAAAAGGGGGTCACACATGGAATATTTATTCAAAATTATTTGAAAATCAGCCTTGCACTTTCGGATGAGAAGATATTTTTTTATGTTTCCACTAAAGCCATATAAGGCAAAAAAGCCCCGTCCCCTGGCGGCGATGTATTTTGACCAATCGATATGACTTGAAGGAATCTGATAGAGGGTCAACCAAGGAATATTTCTACAAAATTATTTGAAACTGGGCAGAACAGTTTGGGAGAAGAAGAACTTTAAAGTTGTTTTCGTTTCGTTGCCATGGAAACCAGAATTCTGCATTGATCCCAAAGATTGGAAGGACATCATGAGGATGCTCTCTGTGAAGTTTCATCCCAATTGACCCACTGGTTACAGAGGAGAATATGTTGACGGACGACGGGCGACGAACAACGGACGATGCACGACGGACGCCATCACAATAACTCACTTCGAGCACATCGTCCTCAGGTGAGCTAAAAACGCAACTTAAAGTTTTCGCCATAAATATAATCAAAGCGCTGAAAGCGCTGGTGGTATAGGGGCATATGTAAGTTGAAAATATATGGCATAGATAATATAGACCAACATTGTTGAAACAATGACCTTTAAACAAACCAAACCAAAAATGTGCGAAGCACACATATTGCCTGCCTATACAATACAAATACCTAATTTATCAAAGTTTCACCCTTTTCTTGTATAAACAAAATAAAAAGATTGACAAAAAACAGAGCAGCGACCCTTAATTAAAATATTTCCAGTTCAGAAATCACTAAAGATTCACAATGTATATTGTAATCATGCTGATAAATGAAAGACAATCGAAAGCATGCTAGAGTTATGTTTCTTTTGCACTTCACATCTGTAGCTCTGAGTTTCCTATACAACACGTCTTAAATTGATACATTGGACATCTATTGAGACAATAACCGAAGAAATGAAAAATGAGTTTTACACCTAAAAAAACAGATCAGATTTGTGTTCAAAATATTGTATCGATCTCTTAATCCCAATGTATACGTGTAACGACTTTGAAATGGATCCGCGAAACAGAAACAAAGTTTTGACCCATTAATGCAAACCGTAACGGACAGACGGACGGATGGATGAACACAAAGACGGACAGACAGTCAGTCGCTCTGGACAAAGTACAACGCTTGGGAAACACTCATTAACGAAACAAGGGCATGTGTTTTTCATGCGAAAGTCATATAATAAGTGAGAACATGAAAAGACAAAAATATACACACTCCAAACGCCGCATGCTAAAGTTATGGTAATGGTGCACTGCAAATGTGTAGGTCATAAGTTACCTACAAACCAAGTTTGGAAATGGATACAATGGAAATTAATTGAGACAATCGCTGAACTAAATAAGGAAAAATGAAGATAACTAAGATAAGCAGACCAGAGTTATGTACCTAGTATTTTGCCGTTCTCCTGATCACACGGTATAAGTGTGACCACTTTCAAATAAATCTGCCATACAGAAACAACGTTTTAACCAATACATGCAATCCATGACGGACGGACGAATGCACATTCAGGCAGACAGCCGGCCGGACACCGGATTTCACTCCAAGCTTTACAGACAGAGACAACTTATAAAGTATTGATTACAGAAGACTGGTTCGATGCGTCAAAACACGTCTGTGCTTAGGGAAGCTTAGATTATGGTATTTGTAAAGTATTTGCAAATTAATTGTATCTCCAAAATGGGACCGTACAAGGTTAATTTACAAAAAACTATTTAGACTATACTTCTAGTTTATTTGTCAACAGATACGTCTAGGACTAGATTACACGTTGACGAACGTTGAATCTTCAATTAGCGCAAATGCATATACATTATAATTTTAGTCCCAAAATCGGTAGAAGCGCCTCAATTATAAAATAAATAATGACCTTGCGGTTATAACTCGTGTGTATGTTGACATTTTCGGCCAACTTTCCTTCCGACGTTTGACAAAAGTCAATGCGACATGCGTCATTCGTCTTTCACAAATGGGCTAAGTCTATGTGAAAAAGAACCCAGTTGGTTGGGAAGATTGTTGTGTGGAGTACTGGTGTGAGAAAACCAGGAAACATATTTGTAGATGAACTGGCCGCCGTGATATAACGTAGAAAATGTTAAAAACGGCGTTAAACCACAATCAATCAGTGTTGAAATCTTATCTCTAATTTGTAGATTTAATTCCTATGTCCTAGTTGGGTCGACATACAGCGACACGTGAGAATATTCAACACAACACGCGACCTGTTTTACCAACAATTCTCCAGTAGCGGTGAGACCGTTAGTACCATTCTTTCATGGCATGTATACACAGTAGGACCTCTCTCTTTGGACGGATTATGTACTAACAAGTCCTTACCATTAACCACGTAGACTAAATATACAGCAAACAACATTTAACTAAGCCTGAAAGTATTATTTTGAATAATAATTAAAACATTGTGGAAAAAGACAAACTTGCTGATTATCATTTATCTGTTAAGGTTATTCAAATGTGTCTTAAAGGGGCAAAGGTTAAAATAATAACTGTAGACAAATATTTTCGTTATCTAAGTTATAGAAAAAAATTGATTCATGTTTCAAAGCATTGTTTGGAAAGGAGGAATTGCTCATTGTCAGCAGTTGCTCCGTAGGCAAATATACTTTGAACATTCGTATGTAACTAAGTTGCTAAAACGGAAACGGTTCAATCCTTTCCCGTTTAAAGTCGCTTTTTGACGCATGTGCAGCAGACGGCTGCAGAATGGTTATTCGTGACCCATTTCCTCTTTTTCCACAAAGCTATGTATAAACTATATATTTTTCCTTTTGATGTAAGGCGATATTGCTCGTTATCATTAATCTCTAGCATGTTATTCAAACTGTGTCCGGAAAGGAGATAGAGTAAAAGAATGTCCACAGTAAAACGTTTAAATATGAAAATAATTAATTTGAAACGTGTTTGAAAGCATTGTGTGAAAAGGAGAAATTGTTCATTGTCAGCAATAGCTCAATTTTCAACAATATTTCAATATTCGAACTGTTATATTATGACGGAAAGGGTTCCGCTTCCATGGGGAGGATGTAACCATTTTCCGCTTACAGACGCATGTGCAGCAGACGACAATCGGAAACATTGTGACAAAAGGAGAAATTGCTTATCGTAGGCAATTTCTACTTTTGCCACAATGGTTTCAACTCCTTTCAATAATTTTATTTACATTGATTTGCACATTTCTCTATGTAAGTCGACTGTTGTAAACTAATGGGGTCACAGCACGGTCGACGTTACCTTACACCACTGACATTAAGGTCAATCATAGTTCAGAGTGTGTTTCACTCGTTTGAACTATTTTGTATCCGATGATTAATAAATGCAAGCGGATGGTTTTTCGTGATTCGGTCGAACCAATGAAATCCTTGAAAAGGCAGATTATAACCAATCAAAACTCGATTTTGGTGTAGGTATACACATGTGGACTGTGGTTGCAGCTTTAATCCGACTTTTCGAAATCAGCATGAGTATGGGATAGGCGCGAAACGCCCCTATCCCAAAAACCATAGAATGTACGCTTTCTTGTAAAACTACGCCTTTTTTTCCCCTTTAATTCGCGTTACTAAGCCTTACCTTCGCATTATTACGCATTTTCTTTGCGTTATTTTGCATTGCTTTGCGATACTACGCATTTTTTCGCGCTAATACGACTTAATTGTTGAGATGGAATCATACCTTTGAAATAAATTGTATTCGGAAAATATAAACACCAGACTGAGCTGAGTGGTGATATCCATTCCTTACATGCCAAGACAGTTAACGTAACATAAGGGGAGTTAAAATGAAACTTTTGCTAAAACATATTTTAACAGTAATTCCGAGCACTCTCTGGGCTTTCAATATTTCTTTTACTGCATTGCAAATTATACAGTAAATACATTAACGAATTATAGTTACATCTTTTTTTTTTTTTTCTTTTTTTTATAAACTGTCTACGTTGCTGTTTATCTGTTATATCATGTTTGCACATTCCATGCATTAGTCTTAAATCGTCACTACCTAGCTTGCAGATCTTATAGATAGATTTGATTTCACTTATTCATACCGCGCTATTACGCACAACGTCCAAGTATGTACAAGTTCATAGAACTCTTAAACACAGAAAGAAAAAAATATTTATGTAATCTGGCGTCATTTTGTCTCAAGGCTTTTGAGATGAGAAAACTCTCTATTTGAAAATAAAAAGCATCCTTATTAGACGGGCGTTAACAGTCCCACTTTCTTGCTTGATATAATTAATTTCATATTGAAATTAATATATATATATATATAATGTAAGTATGTGTATGGGTATGTGTTTATATATATGTATATATACAATTGCGTGTGTACATGTGTGTATTTATACATATGCATATAAACTTGATTTTAAACTTATTTAATTTAAACTTAGTTAAGTACTATTTCTCAACTATTTCATTGTCTTAACCATGTCTGTATGTATATTTGTGAATATCAACCATGAGCTGGTTATGCTTAAGTTGAAAAAAATAAAATTTCTGTTCTGTTCTGTTCTTATTCAGATACATGTAAGTCGTCATTTACATACATGTACATACATTTACTTAAACAAATTTGCACGGGAAAATCAAATAATAATTCGATATTACTTAGTTTCATGGTTTTACATAACTCAACACTGCTGAAACGAAATTCCTCAAACAAGTGCATGCGCAGAATGTGTTAACCCTTTCCCTCATATAGACACTTTCTGACGCCTCTGCAGCAGACGGCTTTTTGAAAACATAGTGTCAAAAGAAGAAATTGCACAAAACGTGCAATTTCTCCTTTTGCCACAATGTTTTCCACTTTTTGTCATAGGTTATCCATTCAATTATGGAGATATTCTAATTTTTGACAAAATACGTTCAAAGTCGTTTGCTGCAGAATTGCTGTATGAGGGAAAAGGTTGATATAATGTATTAGGACTTTTCTATTTGTCACTCTAGGTATTTCATAACGTGACTGCAGATAACAGTAAAAACAAAATGCGTTTCTCTTTATCAGGAAAAATGCATGTTTCAGCATTTATAAATGTCATGCAAAGTTTACTTTCTATTCTATACGTGATCATGCTTTTGTTATTTAATGAAACACTTTATATACTAAAAAATCTTTAACTACCTGACTTTCTTCCTTTACGAAAACATTATATACAAGATTTGATTTAATGTAAGTTTTCATTTGATTGTATTCACACAGCTCCACTCAATTCAATTCAACTTAGAGCTATTAGAATACAGGTGTTTATTGACAATATTTCACTGCAAAGTTTGAGTAAATAAACCACTATTAGTGTCTACATACAGCTCATGTATATTGCTATCACATCGTTCTCTACATCATGAAGTGAGTATTCCATATCATTGCACAGGTGTCTTTAAATTGTAGACAGTTTATAGTCGGGTAATGATATAGTTTGGTTTATAATTGGAAGAGTGTCGATAACACAAGTAATAAGGTACGAACATGTGACCTAAGGTTTGCTCTTCTTCGGTTTTAACTATTTTGAATTATATATCATGACGTATAGTAGGTTATTTCGTTCTTTTGCAAAAGATGTTGAATCAAAAACTTACGTTAGCTATTTAGATAACTGGTCATTACGTTTAAACAATAGTGTAGGCTCCTCATGTCGTGGACGAAATAACCTGCGAACGTATAAGCTATTCAAATCTGAATTTCAAACAGAAGAATATTGTAATATGATCTTATTACCGCCGAGACACCGTTCTGCCTTCTGCAAATTCCGACTTGGGGTTGCCCCCATTCGGATTGAAACTGGCAGATCTATACGAAGGTCTACCTGGGGAATCTAGGATTTGTCCTGTTGGTGATACTAACTCTATAGAAAATGAAAAGCATGTTATGTTAAATTGCCCAGTATACGACGATTTTAGAAGCGATCTTTTCTACAAAGCCTATGCTTATAATGGCAGTTTTATATCTATGTCTGATAATGATAAATACTGCTTCCTTTTTTCAAATGTAGATTTGATAAGAATTGTTGCCAAAACCTGCTTTAATATTTTACAAAGACGCCAAATATTATTAACTAAATAACACCTTTCATATCAATAGATTTTCTTTTCATTTTTTAATTTAATTATTCTGTATCATGTTTTATCACATAACTTGCACTCCAGGAGTGACATAAAGCAGTGACATAAATATCATATGTAACTAGTTACATAAATAGCCGACTCACAGCACGTATGTGACGTCACTCCAGTGTGACGTCACTTTAAATGACATCATATTGTTTACAATTCTTCTGAATTTCGGCATTTATTAAAAATATTGTTTAAAGAGAGTAAATCTAGATAAATGAAATGTTATAAGTGCCTTGTTGCTAATTTTGTATAAAATCAAAAGGTTATTGATAGGGACTACTTTTTACAGTGGAAGTATGCATTTGAATTTCGGGGTGAACTTCGGTCACTGTTTATATGAGGACGAAGAAAGATCGATTTAAAGATTGAAAACAATCTTTTTATGGTGTTATGTGATAAATAGAATCTTACATTCGTGCTTATTTGATATTGTTTTTATGAAACTCGTCGACTGAAACGAATATGACGCTTGGCAGAGCCTCGCGTCATATTATTTCAGTCGACTCGTTTCATAAAAACAATAACAAATGAGCACTCATGTAAGATCCTCTATTTATCACATCACTTGCTCTCCAGGAGTGACATAAAGCAGTGACATAAATATCATATGTAACTAGTTACATAAATAGCCGACTCACAGCACGTATGTGACGTCACTCCAGGTTGTTGTCCTTTTGGCGAATTCGCGAATATTTCAAAGGAATTAACATACGTAGGGAGAACAAATTCACGTTATTTTGGTATAGTTCGATAGAGAAAAGCATTATTGATTGATTCCCTACTTCAAACTTATATATTTAATCGAATACTTTGAATACAATGAGTTGAAGCGAGGCGACCCAGAAAACTGTGTCCACCCTTGTTAATATCTATGCATAGAGTAGGTCATATCTATTTTTAAAGGAGCAAGTCCCTGTAATCAATGTAATCTTGTAATACATTGTAAATGTTATATTTGCATAAAATATATACAACATCAGAAACAAACCCGGTATCGGAATTACTATTTACAAAGGAAAAGAGACGCAATAAAAACAAACCTTTTGTTGCACAGTCCCTCTCCAAACGACTATATATAGTATCTTCTCAACACTATTATTTAAAACTACAACCTCGCACTTGCCCAAATATCAGGGTCATCTTCGTTGTGTCTAGTAGAATCTGCTCAACTTTGCAAGTCATGACATAATATCTTAGCAGAAGGATCAATAAGCGCAGTGGTGCATTTTTAACCTAATGGATGTGAGAAGATTGTAATTGCCACAAAGAAATTTAATAGAGTTGGAGACTTAAAACACGTTTCTATGGTAACGAATTATAACAAACCTTAACACATGGAGTTCCGATCATTAGGATGATATTCGATCGTTAATTTTTTTTTTTTTATTTTATCTTAGACATTGTTTGACATGCGTCCAGCTGTCAATATATTTTATTTGGATTTAAAAGCAAGACCCCGACCGGGTCATACCAAAGACTTTATAAGTGGAAAGTAATGGCTGCCCTCTATATGCCGCTCAGGGTTGTGGGGTTCGTATTACGACTGACTGACTGGAGTCTGGGTAAATGGACCAGTAGTACTGGTAACCTACCTAGGAAAGGCCGTAATATAACTGAAACATTCGTGAAAGCGGCGTTAAAAACCAAACGATCAACCAAACAAGACCACCATCGGCAAGTACCAACGCTAATGGACCGTCACAGCTGTCGTATGTTGTGATAAGTCATGTTATTGTGTGAAACTGTCATACCATCATGTCTAACTTACATGCTATTATGTCTAACTTACATGCTATTATGTCTAACTTATATGCTATTATGTCTAACTTATATGTTATTATGTCTAACTTATATGCTATTATGTCTAACTTATATGCTAGTATGTCTAACTTATATGTTATTATGTCTAACGTTTATGCTATTATGTCTAACTTATATGTTATTATGTCTAACTTATATGCTATTATGTCTAACTTATATGTTATTATGTCTAACGTATATGCTATTATGTCTAACCGTTTTTATATGTCTTACCTATATGTTAGTATGTCTTACTATTGTATGATAATGTCTTACTAGTGTATGATAATGTCTTACTAGTGTATGATAATGTCTTACTAGTGTATGATAATGTCTTACTAGTGTATGATAATGTCTTACTAGTGTATGATAATGTCTTACTTACATGTTACAAAGTGTTATTAGGTGGTACTTTTGTATGTGTATAACTTATATATGTTACTATTTCTAAATGTAAATATGTGGAACCGGTTTTGATTGACGCCGCGTGGAAGCGCGGCGTCAGTATGGGATAGGTTTTAATTTTGTACCATTGGGTGACGTAATCGAAAAGGGAGCATCCAACATTATTATTGTTAAGAAAAACTCTGTTATATGTTTGAAAAAAACATCCTTTATGAATAAATAAATTGTATAAAATGATTTAAGAAACAGCAATATACAAAATACGTATGTCTTCTACCGTTATAACAAAACTTTAGATACGTGTAATGGGTATTTAATACCTTTCCCCTAACTTCCTAGGCTACGCTTTTTTATAGTTTGGTTTACGACCCGATTCTTCAAAGCTCTCAAACTTTTGGCAGTGAAATAAACACATGAAATTCACATTCAACAATGTTTTTCTTTAACTTGTGAAAACAGTAAATGCATATCCTTACAATGACAATCTAACCATTTCCCACAGACATATAAGCAATCATATCGATAACGTCTATAAATGAAAGTTTAATAATTGAATAGAATGAACACATTTTAAAAAGAATGAGCCATTTCTTTTACAGCAATTATTTAGATAATAGAACATAATTTTCAAAAGTTCTGCAGATGACAATAGCTTAGCGTGCAGAGATGTTTGTTTTCAAAAGTCGACTGTTGCAGAGGCGTCAAAATATCATTTTAATTTAGTAACTGCTTCTATATTCATAGTTATCCTTCATTACTATTCGACCGGTGCTCTGCGAAAACCTACTTTCAGGCAGGGACGTTATCTACGTCCCTGCTTCATGTATGTAATTATTACACACATGGGAAAGGACCACCCTGTCCATAAATGCTTAGGCTGATCCGGGTCGATACTTTACGCAGAGTCCACAATGTTGAGTTTCTCACAAGACGGCCTACACATTGATTATTGCAAAGCTACGCCCCTGTAAAGCATCTGACGATGGCAGTTACGTATTATAAGTCACCACCTAATTGATTTACGGAATATGGAAGGAAATGGGATAACTTTAATCGAAATTTATCCAATGCATAAAGGGGTTATAATTCGAGCAATATGAATAAGTGTTTTTAGAATGAAATCGAATCACAGAACATTTACGCAGTCAGAAACCGAAAATTATAAAGACCTGTTATTTTAGGTCTGTGGCGTAGTATAGATCTGATTATATACTGTTCACTCATTATTTAAATACATGTTTAAAGAAAGTCTTATTATCATAAGAACTCGGATTAGATTACATGGATGCAGATATGTATATAGTTAACATACACATAGTCTGGAGTTAGTTTTATGTGAAAAATAGACTAAAAATAATAATGCAACTATATAAGCTTAGTTTCATTTTGTTTGTAAAATTTCTATTAATGGGACATTTAGTGTATATCATCCTAGGATCAAATATGTGCACCATGATACAATATTCAGCTGTGTGAAGTTAGCTAAACATACGACATTCGACATTCGACATTCAAAAGTTTAAAAAAAAAACGAATGTCGTGCTGGCACGACATTCGACATTCGACATTCAAAAGATGAAAAAAAAAACGAATGTCGTGCTGGCACGACATTCGACATTCGACATTCAAAAGTTTAAAAAAAAAAACCTATGTCGTGCTGGCATTCAAAATTCGACATTCAAAAGTTGGAAAAAAAAACTAATGGCGTGCTGGCACGACATACGACATTCGACATTCAAAAGTTGGAAAAAACACGACATTCGACATTCAAAAATTTAAACAAAATCTCAACGGAGTGGAACAACGGCCTTAAGGCTGATTTCTACCCGAGTCTGCCGCGTGTATTACGGGGAGTACTTGGGCCGAAAAACAAATCACAATGGAGTGGAACACTTTTATTTTTATTACAGGTCCCGCAGTCTAACCGCGCTTACGGCGAAGTGCAGAGCTTTGTTTTACGCTAGCACTCCGCTGCTAGTAGGGGAAATGTGCGCCGGTGCCGCACATGATATACGGCCGGTCCCGGAGTCTAGCCGCGCTTAAGGCGAAGTGCTGAGCCTTGATGTAGGCGAGCAATCAGCTGCTAGTAGGGGAAATATAAGCCGGGGTCGCATACGCTATAAAGCAGGCCCTGCAGTCTACATTCGACATTGGAAATTCAAAAACGAATGTCGTGCTGGCACGACATTCGACATACGACATTCAAAAATTAAAACTTTAAAAAAAACGAATGTCGTGCTGGCACGACATACGACATTCGACATTCAAAAGTTGGAAAAAAAAACGAATGTCGTGCTAGCACGACATTCGACATTCGACATTCAAAAGTTGGAAAAGAAACCGAATGTCGTACTGGCACGACATTCGACATTCGACATTCAAAAAATTAAAAAAAAACTCACCGGAGTGGAACAACGGCCTTAAGGCGGATTTCTACCCGAGTCTGCCGCGTGTATTACGGGAAGCACTTGGGCCTACAAGCCCTTGTCACGGGAGTCGAAAAAAATAATCACAATGGAGTGGAACACTTTTATTTTTTTTTCTTACGGGCGTGGAACAACGGCCTTAAGGCGGAATTTTACTCCAGTCTGCTGCGTGTATTACGGGGAGCACTTGAGCCTGCAAGCCCTTTTCACGGTAGTCGAAGAAAGAAACATCACAATGGAGTGGAACACTTTTTTTTTTTCTTACGGGCGTGGAACAATGGCCTTAAGGCTGATTTCTACTCGAGTCTGCTGTTTGTATTACGGGGAGCACTTGGGCCTACAAGCCCTTGTCACGGCAGTCGAACAAAAAAAAAATCACAATGGAGTGGAACACTTTTATTTTTTTTCTTACGGTCGTGGAACAACAGCTTTAAGGCGGATTTCTACCTGAGTCGTGTTTTACGGGGAGCTCTCTGCTGCTAGTTGGGGAAATGTAAGCCGGGGCCGCATACTCGTTAAGGCAGGTCCCGCAGTCTTACCGCGCTTACGGCGAAGTGCTGAGCTTTGTTTTACGCTAGCACTCCGCTGCTAGTAGGGAAAATGTGCGCTGGTGCCGCATATGATATACGGCCGGTCCCGCAGTCTACCCGCGCTTACGGCGAAGTGCTGAGCCATGATTTATGCGAGCACTCGGCTGCTAGTAGGGGAAATGTGAGCCAGGGCCGAATACGCTATAAGGCAGGTCCCGCAGTCAATGCGCGCTTACGGCGAAGTGCTGAACCTTCTTTTACGCTAGCACTCCGCTGCTAGTAGGGGAAATGTGCGCCTGGGCCGCATATGCTATACGGCAAATCAGGCCCCAACGCACATTTTCCCAGCAATATGCGGAGTGCTGCCTTGAAAATGGAGAGCACTTCGCCGGCAGCGCCGGTTCTAACGGCGGGACTGCCTTGTAGCAAATCAGGGCCCCAGCGCACATTTCCCCAGTCATATGCGGAGTGCTGCCTTGAAACAAGGGGAGCACTTCGCCGTCAGCGCGGGTTCTAACGGCGGGACTGCCTTGTAGCAAATTCTGCACCGGCGCACATTTCCCGAGTGCTGTCTGGAAACAAGGCGATGATGTCGCCGTCAGCGTGGGTAAACAGCAGGACTTCCTTATTGCAAATTCGGCCTCAGCGCACATTTCCTCGGCCATACGCCTCTAAAACAAGGCGAGGACTTCGCCGTCAGCGCTGGATTCATCGGCAGGACTGCCTTATTGCAAATTCGGCCCCAGCGCACATTTCCCCAGCCATATGCAGAGTGCTGCTTTGAGACAAGAAGAGCACTTCACTGTCAGCGCAAGTTCTAACGGCTGGACTGCCTTGTAGCAAATAAGGCCGTTGTTCCACGCCCGTAAGAAAAAAAATAAAATAAAAGTGTTCCACTCCATTGTGGTTTTTTTTTTTTCGACTCCCGTGACAAGGGCTTGTGCTCCACGTAATACACGCAGAAGACTCGAGTAGAAATCCGCCGTAAGGCCGTTGTTCAACGCCCGTAAGACAAAATATAAAAGTGTTCCACTCCATTGTGATTTTTTTTTTTGTTCGACAAGGGCTTGTAGGCCCAAGTGCTCCCCGTAATACACGCGGCAGACTCGGGTAGAAATCCGCCTTAAGGTCGTTGTTCCACTCCCGTAAGATTTTTTGCCACGACATTCGACATTCAAAAATTGAAAAAAAAAAAAAAGCTTCAAAAAATCGAATGTCGTGCTGGCACGACATACGACATTCGACATTCGACAATCAAAAAATAAAACTTCAAAAAATCGAATGTCGTGCTGGCACGACATACGACATTCGACATTCAAAAGTTGGAAAAAAACCACGAATGTCGTGCTGGCACGACATTCGACATTCGACATTCGAACAACGACCTTAAGGCGGATTTCTACCCGAGTGTGCCGCGTGTATTACGGGGAGTACTTGGGCCTACAAGCCATTGTCACGGGAGTCGAACAAAAAAAAATCACAATGGAGTGGAACACTTTTATTTTTTGTCTTACGGGCGTGGAACAACGGCCTTATTTGCTACAAGGCAGTCCCGCCGTTAGAACTTGCGCTGACAGTGAAGTGCTCTTCTTGTCTCAAAGCAGCACTCTGCGTATGGCTGGGGAAATGTGCGCTGGGGCCGAATTTGCAATAAGGCAGTCTTGCCGATGAATCCAGCGCAGAAGGCGAAGTCCTCGGCTTGTTTCGAGGCGTATGGCCAAGGAAATGTGCGCTGAGGCCGAATTTGCTATAAGGAAGTCCTGCTATTTACCCACGCTGACGGCGAAATCCTCGCCTTGTTTCCAGACAGCACTCTGCGTATGGCTCGGGAAATGTGCGCCGGGGCCGAATTTGCTACAAGGCAGTCCCGCCGTTAGAACCCGCGCTGACGGCGAAGTGCTCCCCTTGTTTCAAGGCAGCACTCCGCATATGACTGGGGAAATGTGCGCTGGGCCCTGATTTGCTACAAGGCAGTCCCGCCGTTAGAACCGGCGCTACCGGCGAAGTGCTCTCCTAGTTTCAAGGCAGCACTCCGCATATTGCTGGGAAAATGTGCGCTGGGTCCTGATTTGCCGTATAGCATATGCGGCCCAGGCGCGTAAAAGAAGATTCAGCACTTCGCCGTAAGCGCGCGTAGACTGCGGGACCTGCCTTATAGCGTATTCGGCCCCGGCTCACATTTCCCCTACTAGCAGCCGAGTGCTCGCATAAATCAAGGCTCAGCACTTCGACGTAAACGCGGGTAGACTGCGGGACCGGCCGTATATCATATGCGGCACCAGCGCTCATTTCCTACTAGCAGCGGAGTGCTAGCGTAAAACAAAGCTCAGCACTTCGCCGTAAGCGCGGGTAGACTGCGGGACCTGCCTTAAAGAGTATGCGGCCCCGGCTTACATTTCCCCGACTAGTAGCAGAGAGCTCCCCGTAATACACGCAGCAGACTCGGGTAGAAATACGCTTAAGGCTGTTGTTCCACGCCCGTAAGAAATAAAATAAAAGTGTCTCACTCCATTGTAAAAAAATTTTTTCGACTGTCGTGACAAGGGCTTGTAGGCCTAAGTGCTCCCCGTAATACACGAAGCAGACTCGGGTATAAATCTGCCTTAGGCCGTTGTTCCACGTCCGTAAGAAAAAAAAAAAAGTGTTCCACTCCATTGTGGTTTTTTTTTGTTCGACTCCCGTGACAAGGGCTGGTTGGCCCAAGTGCTCCCCGTAATACACGCGGCAGACTCAGATAGAAATCCGCCTTAAGGCCGTTGTTCCACTCCCGTGAGATCTTTTTTCAACTTTTGAATGTCGAATGTCGTGCCAGCACGACATTCGTTTTTGAATTTCCAATGTCGAATGTAGACTGCAGGGCCTGCCTTATAGCCTATGCGACCCGGGCTCACATTTCCCCTACTAGCAGCCGATTGCTCGCCTAAATCAAGGTTCAGCACTTCGCCTTAAGCGCGGCTAGGCTGCGGGACCGGCCGTATATCATATGCGTCACCGACGCACATTTCCCCTACAAGCAGCGGAGTGCTAGCGTAAAACAAAGCTCTGCACTTCGCCGTAAGCGCGGGTAGACTGCGGGACCTGTAAAAAACAATAAAAGTGTTCCACTCCATTGTGATTATTTTTTCTTAGACTACCGTGACAAGGGCTTGTAGGCCCAAGTGCTCCCCGTAATACACGCAGCAGACTCGAGTAGAAATCCGCCTTAATGCCGTTGTTCCACGCTCGTAAGAAGAAAATAAAAGTGTTCCACTCCATTGTGATTTTTTTTTCGACTCCCGTGACAAGGGCTATCGGCCCAAGAGCTCCCCGTAATACACGCGGCAGACTCGGGTAGAAATCAGCCTTAAGGCCGTTGTTCCACTCCGTTGAGATTTGTTTTTAATTTTTGAATGTTGAATGTCGTATGTCGTGCCAGCACGACATTCGTTTTTTTTCCAACTTTTGAATGTCGAATGTCGAATGTCGTATGTTTAGCTAACTTCACACAGCTACAATATTCTATCAAAAGAACTAGCAAATCTCCTCAGTAATCTGTAGTATCTGTTTTATCTTATCGGCTGTTATGACGTCACAAATCGGTTCGCCTTATCATGATTGTTTTGACAGATAAGCTTGGAATGGTATATTACAAAACTTTGACTATACATATCTTCCAGTTTAATTTGATTACTGGAATACAGACTGTACACTCTACGTTGTTGGAATCTAGTCTTTTTATGACATTTCTTTTAGCTTCTAGTTTTCTTTTCATGTCTGCTTAAAAGGCAAGAAAATGGATATAAACTCTACGTGAGCCGATCCACGAGGAAACCAATATTATGGACGACCAGATCAGCCTGCGCAGTCCGCGCATGCTAATCCGGGACCACACATTCTGTCTCAGAGGATAGAGGTTTCGAGTAATGCTTCCTGAAACAGAAAATCCACAGTAGGCGAAAAGTGTCTATTCGGGTTAGCCTGCGCGGCATGCTTAGATTGATTCGACAATGTTGGTTTTCTCGTGGAACGGCTCGTATAGTATAGAGACATTCTTTTGTAGTGGACCAACTGATTTAACCTTTCAAACTCCAAATGATTGTATTGATTCCAAACGTCAAGTTGTATTGATCCTCAGTATAATAAACGAAATTCACATGTATATTTTCTAATTTACAATATATGCGACAGCTATATATAAAACATATTTTCATATTCGTATATTTTATTGCGAATTAAATTAAATTTCAGGCATTTTAGGATTAAAATGCCCATTTTCAAATTCAATTACTTTTTTCTGTGTTATTATTTCCCCATACTACTACGGTTACCTGCCTCTTTTCAGTATTTCAGTATTTATGGAAATGTGTTATATTAAAACAATTGAACATGAACAAGGAAAATGGGGGGGGGGGGGGGGGGGGGGGGGGGGGGGGGGGGCGAATCTTATCACCAGTGTTGGTTCATGTCAGACCTACACAGTGGCTATAGTACAACGGGTAACAGCCTAAGGTCGAAAACTGATGGCTGTTAAGGTATTCATCTCTTTACCAGTGTTGGTCCATGCCAGACCTACACATATCCTATAGTACAACTGGTAACAGCCTAAGGTCAAAAGCCATAGTGCTTTAGTAATTTATCTCTTCGCCATTTTTGGTTCATGTACCACCTACAAATTGACTAGTGTACGACGGAAAACAGCCTAAGGTTGTTGTTATTTGGTGACGTTGTTTACCCTCGCGTTCGGCATTAATGCCATTTTGGCGAGCAGGTAGCCATGGTTGTTTATTAATTTATATTACAGTATATTATTACGCCGGATACCAGATCAAGGTCATACGTAATATGACGTATTGTTATTTAAGACTTTTATAACAAAGATTGCAACGCGGATGGGAACGCTGACGACGCCCAGGTGGATTAAACATCTTACTGACCTTTTGTAGTGTTGTTTTATTTATATGTATGTATTTACTTATTTCACCTTTTTGTTTACATTCAGTTAATCAGTTAACTGATCAAATATTAAAAGAACCCTTCCATTAAACGTAAAACAGGAACTTATATTTTATTTATATGTATGTCTTTACTTATTCATCTTTTGTTTTGCCTTCAACTGATCACATATTTAAAGAACCCTTCCATCAAAGGTAAAACAGAAACGTATATACGGAATTTGTGCAATTTCAAATGATACCAAACCTTAGAGACAAAAATACCCCCAAATTACCAGACGCGGCTTATAAACTATTGTCACTGTGACCTTGACCTTTGACAAAGGTCAGTGAAACAGGAACCCGTACAATCTAACTTGACAATAAGCCAGTGTCTGAAGTATGGGGGAATTATGTCTACAATTGAAAGTGCTACAGCGATAAAAGTCATTTCATACAAACACATTAAAGTTATTGTGACGCTGACCTCTGACCTAGCTCGGTAAAACACTAGCCCCTCCAAGCCCTCTTGACACTGAACCTGTGTATGGTATATCAATAAATTCCGTCCACAATTGAAAGTGCTAGAGCAATGACGTCGTTTCTATATTTCTAATGGATCATAGTGACTGTTACTTTGACCTTTCATTTAGGTCGGAGCAACGCGAACTTGTACTGGGATAGATGCGTGTGAACATATTATCTAAATTTCATAACTTCATAACAAGTGGATAAGAAGTAAAGACGCTAGAGAGCTGACGTCGTTTCGTCACTGTGACTTTGACCTTTAACCTAGGTTGATGGAACGCGAACTTGTACAATAAGCGATGCTTGCGAACATTTTAATAAAGTTTCATAACAATCAGATGAGAAATAAAGTCGCTAGAGCGCTGACGTCGTTTCGTACAAACGTATGATAGTCACTGTGACCTTGACCTGTAACCTAGGTCGGTGGAACGGGAACCTGTATAAGAAGCTTTGCTTGTGAACATCATGTGTTCAGTTCATTACAATCGAACATCAAATAAAGTCACTAGAGCGTTGACGTCGTTTTGTACAGACATATAAAAGTCACGGTGACCTAGACTATTGACCTAGGTCAGTCAATCACGATCTAATAAAAGAGGCAATACTAGTAGACACGTGTGTGTAGTTTCATAAACAAATCGGATAAAAAATGTTGTCGATAAAGCGACGACGTCGTTTGGGACATGTACGTACCTACGGTCGAATTCCTATATACCCTCGACGATCTCGTCGCGTGGGGATAATAATGAAAACGCACCCCGCCCCATGCGCCATAATGTCACTGTTAAACAATATGACTTTTGCTAAATATTGTGTTGTATGGGAGTGAGTGTTAAGACAAGGATAGTGGCATTGCATAGAAGACAAAACCATCGTAACCATGTATTTAAACGTGTGTTCTGTGGCACAGGAAACATGACTTATTAACACTTGTCCCACATATAAAAAAATCTGCAGCAGACAACTTTGAAAACACATGTAGACAACAATAAGAAACATATGAACAAGGACAGTATTTGAATTGCTTAATAAACACTCTGACAAAAGGAGATAATGAGCAATTTCTCCTTTTATTACAATAATTTCAACAATTGTCTTTTGCAGATGC
The DNA here is from genome assembly GCA_031761405.1 of Serripes groenlandicus. Classification (NCBI taxonomy): domain Eukaryota; kingdom Metazoa; phylum Mollusca; class Bivalvia; order Cardiida; family Cardiidae; genus Serripes; species Serripes groenlandicus. The sequence goes on along the minus strand of JASEVX010000009.1, from coordinate 8,897,950 downwards.
GACCAAATGCTTCTGAATTTGTGAGAGTAAGGGACGACTATCAGATGGTTATTGCACGAAATCAGATAAAATTGTTAATTAATTACCTAAGAACAGGAAAGGCGGTTTAAATGATAGCAGTGCCGCTATCGTGTCATCTTTCTATTGATTGAATTCGCGCGAACCTGTCGCCTCTGCAGTAGACTCTTAACTCTTTCACACCTATAGACGATTTATTTCTGACGCCTCTGCAGCAGACGGCTTTTTGAAAACATTGTGACAAAAGAAGAAATTGCTCAAAACGAGCAATTTCTCCTTTTGCCACAATGTTTTTAACTTTTAGTCATAAGTTATCCATTCAATTATAGAGATTTTCCATTTTTTGACAAAATATTTTCAAAGTCGACTGCTGCCAAATTGTTGTAAGAGGGTTAAATCAAACAATTTGATGAATTATATTTTTTCATTAATAATAAATAATAATTAATAATGAATAATCATATGTAACCAAGGTACATGTAGGAACTGTATTATGTACTCAATGGACTAAAAGTTTTCGTCTAATAAGCAGATCGTCTAAATTATTCTATAGGTCAAAGGGAAGTAAATCGGATCGGCTTGCCGGGCAAACAATTTTGTCCAGGGAATTTCAGATGAATATATAAGACTGAGGTTGTCTCCCATTGGACAATAATGATTTTGTTGAAAGTTGAAAGTGATTTTCGAGGCGATTGTGGTAACAATAGCCACTGTACTATGACACAAGAAGAACAATATATAGGGAGATTCCGGCAGTACATAAAAATCCTTAATTGAAAACGTTTACCGTCAAATAGTTCCATCATATCTGCAGAGACATGGTTAACAATAATAATGTCAGTGCTATTTTGGTACAAAATTGATACTAAGATTTTAGAACTATCGAACTAATATGTAATTGAGTTAAAAAATGTAAATATTAGCCTTCCTCGTGTCTGGAGACAGAGATTATTATTTCGCGTAACATACCGCCCATCATGGTGGAGTGCCCTTGGGTAAGGCACGTTTTCTAGCCTAGTACTGGTTTGTTTACCCAGGGATCATGAATAAGTGAACTGTCGCCGTGAAATAACTGAAATAATGTTGAAAGCGGCGTAAAACCCCAATAAATAAACATACCGCCCATTGAGGAGTGACGTTGTAAGCAGGTGCTTGTTAGGTCACCCGACGTTTGGTTGACATAACAACCTCCATTGTAAATAGAGCGTGAATGGACTTTTGATATAAAGGGAGGTAATTCAGAAATAATTAATTATTCTTAGATGTTGAATATAGTACAAATACATTTATTCAACACTTTTCGAAATAAAATCCTTCTATACAGTTATATATTGTAACCGAAATGGAGATAAATCGAAAATATTTTGATTTAATCGGAAGAAATATAGAGCTGCTGAGATGTTTTCTTAAAATAGTTTATATAATTTAAAATAACTGATAGTCAAACTTGATCTTGCTTCTTGTATGATCATGACAATAGTTGCTCGGCCCAAACGTTTGAGAAGAAGTAATTCTCATACAATAAACATTCTAACAAAAGTAATAAACAGGATAGCGTCTGTATCTGGGGAAGGTTTAAGAATGTTCCTTTCTTACTTGAGCAAACAGGGAGACCAATCAGGTAGTCTTTAACCCTTTCCCACATACAACGCATCTGCAGCAGATGACTTTGGGAATATCCAGGCAAAAACAGGGAAAAGCTCTATAAAGGTAGGTAACTACTAAAGGGAATTGAAAACATTGCGGCAAAAGAGGAAATTGCTCGTTTTCAAAAGTTGTCTGCTGCAGAGGCGTCATAAAGCATCTGTATGTTGGAAAGGGTTAATTATAGGGTCATTTGTGCAGAAAACGAGTAATTGGGAAATAAAAAAATGGTTGCTATAGACAGGATATTGCTAAACAAAGCCTGACTTTAGCACAGGTTTGACTGTATATGAGAATAATTTCACGGACAGACTCACTTTCAAGTCAACTTTCTCTAGTTATGCCAAAGCTATATCCCCTTAATTAGTGAAATTAAGTTTGATAGTATTTGTCTGATCTCTAACTGGAGCACTCCTAACCTAACGCAGGGGTTGTAAGTTCGAACCCTTGCACGGCCAACATTCTTTCCGACGTTTGACAAAGGTCACTGTGACAAGCGGCATTCGTCTTCCACCAATGGGCTAACAGTAGCCAGTTGCTCAGAAAAAATGTTTTGTGGAGTAGTCATTACTGGTGTGAGAAAGCCAGGAAACACATTATATAATATAATGCTATAATAAATTTATCAATAGGAGCAGCTCTTCCTTAAATGTGTTGATTGTAATAAAGGGTTGTTCAATAGCCTGTTGGTGATTGACTGTTGATATACATTTTACTGTCTGAAATCACTTGTTGTGGCGTCCGCTTTTGGTGAGCTCGACATATAAGTGTCACAATGGCGGTTCGGTGAGCGTGTCCGTGCGTCCATGAATCTGTCCGACCCGCATCTTAATCATGAATAATAGGATTTCTAAGAGAATTGGCACAAAAGTGCACCATAATGAAATTTAGGCCTGTACCTCAAATGTTAAGGTCACGCGTAGAGGTCAATGGTCAAAATGATTACTGTTTGATAGAACTGACTTCTCCGACCCGGATATTGTCAACAGTTTAGGGAATTGTTGAGACACTTTGCTTGTAAGAATCAACAGCTTTCATTTCATTTACGTTTTCTAGACCCATTAACTACAATGTCATCACTAAGGTGTTAGAAGGTGATATATTAGGATGATCTTGGTCCTGTTGCTTTTAATATCTGCATGTGGATACATGTACTCCGAGATACTGCTTGTTACTTTGCAGGATTTTCTACACGATCGCCACTAAAGTGCCTTCGGCGCTTTGATTATAAAGTTGAATAACCTCTGACTGATTTATAACCAAGATAGTGTTTGCTTTAAGCTATATTGACACTTTAATAGCCAATTTAGAACATGCTGTATTTTCTCAAATTGAAAGTAAAATTCAGTAAGGGATAAGGGTCACCTTTGATTTTGATTTCAAATTTGATACAGGTATATGTGTTAATTTATTTGATATTAACGAACCATCACCCATAATGCTATAATGGTCGCCTATGGAAAAGGAATTCCATCTCTTTGACCTATAGAGTAAATGGGATAGGTAGTTCGACTAATTACCAGTTCGTGTAACTTATTCTTTAGAGTAAATGGGACAGAGTTTATTTTTTTCTTATTTAACAGTGTAAATCGGGTAGAGGTTTCGTCTAATTACCAGTTCGTCTAACTTATTATATGCATGATTAGTATACCCTTTACATACTATCAGGAACGGATATAAAATGATCTTATCTGCGTCCTTGTTAATATATACCAGGATAAGAGGGATAGAAAGTATATCTTAAAAACTATTGAAAATATGACAATAACAACAGAAGGAGACATTTTCAGAAAATTAAAACATTCATTTATTGCAATAAATGAAACATTCGAATGCATTAGACTTTTGATAACCTTTGATCTTGATAAATTATATCAGTATATTAAATTTTGGGCAAAATTGATGTCCATGAAGTTAGCAGTCTGGCAGCTTGAAGTTAGCAGTCTGGCAGTCTGGCAGCGTGGCAGTCTGGCAACGTGAAGTAAGCAGCATGACAACATGGCAGCGTGATACAGGCCGGCTGACAAACGCATAGCGTGTTTCGCGCTGCTCCAAGCTGCTAGAACTGTTGGCGCTGTTAAAATCGTAATGTTGCGTATAGAGATATGGCTTAGTTCACATGAAAAGTCTGGTGTAGTTGTGTAAAAGCACATATCTTAAGTCTTATGCGACATTTATAGGCCTGTTTTTCTAATGAATTACTGTGACGAAATTTGGCATTTTTTTCGGCGGTAGCTGTTTAACCTCAATTTTGACCTAGATGTTTTAAACAAATGGTCTAGACTGTAGACCAATCAAATGTTGTATTTAATGAATAATGTATGAGAAATAAAGGAAATGAAACGTTTTGATTGGTTCATAGTTAAGTTAGCGATCCTACGAGAGGCACTAATAAGATGAAGTTTTAAAATGAAATTTGCTGCATACTTTCTTTTATTTGTTTTCCTTAAGAAATAAATTTCAGTGAAGAAAATCAGTGAAAACGTATGAAATATAATATTTAAGAGCAAAATATGCATTATTTTTGAAACATGATAAGTTTTCAGTTATTTATCGTCAATTGAAACTTATACACCCCTTGGGAGCATTACGTAATCTCCAGTCATGTGGCGTATTCTCGGCCTTGATAATCTATTTATAGAAACTGAAGCTGGATGGAGATGGACGATTAGCCTTTGGTAAACACATAGATTATTGCGCAAATTACCTTTCTGAAATTCAAATCAAATGATATGCGCATGTTCCATTTCTTTAGTGTTTTCTCATATAGATCGCCGTTTATCTTTTTTAAAGATATTTCTTGTTATATTTCTTTCAGGTTTGAAAACATGAATATCTGGATTTCCGTTTTGAAAGATTAGAAAACGTTCATCATATAACGCTTCGTTACGGGATATAGTAAGGTAAAACTAAAATACGGCTGAAATGGCAAAGTAAAGTGTTTTAAGACTGCCATGACATTTGTAGTTATGCATTTTTCACTTTATCATGACCTGAAACATCGCGCGATTTCGGCTTTCGAGAGCTATAGAAAAAGAGGTAAATGTTAGCAAGAATACGAAATAAACTTGATTTAATGAAACATTTCACATCTTATCTTTGCCTAAAATCAATTGAAAGACAAGTTATTCGAACGTTACATATACTAGAGATCTTGTATCCAATACAATACAATACAATACAATACCTTGTTGTTGTTGTTGTAAAAGTATATATATTTTAAGTATAATATGCGACATTTATAGGCGTGTTTTTCTAATTAATTACTGTGATGGAATTTCGCATTTTTCTTTTATATTTCTTTCGTGTTTGAAAACATGAATATCTGGATTTCCGTTTTGAATGATTAGAAAACTTTCATCATATAACGCTCCGTTACGGGGTATAGTAAGGTAAAACTAAAATACGGCTAGAATGTCAAAATAAAGTGTTAGAAAACGTTCATCATATAACGATCCGTTACGGGACATAGTCAGGTAAGACTAAAATACGGCTAAAATGGCAAAATAAAGGGTTTTAAGACTGCCATGACATTTGTAGACGCGCATTCTTTACTATATCATGACCGGAAACATCGCGCGATTTCGGCTTTCGAGATCGATAGAAAAAGAGGTAAATGTTAGCAAGAATACGAAATAAACTTGATTTAATGAAACATTTCTCATCTTATCTTTGCCTAAAATCCATTGAAAGACAAGTTATTCGAACGTTACATATACTAGAGATCTTGTATCCTGGTCGGTGACAACAGCATAGCGTGTTTCGCGCTGCTCCAGGCTGCTAGAACTTGTGACGCTGTTAAAATCGAAATATCGCGTAAAGAGAGATGAAAAGTCTCTTGTTGTTGTTGTTGTAAAAGTATATATTTTAAGTATTATGTGACATTTATAGGCGTGTTTTTCTAATGAATTACTGTGACGGAATTTCGCATTTTCATTTTATATTTTTTTCGTGTTTGAAAACATGAATATCTGGATTTTCGTTTTGAAAGATTAGAAAACTGTCATCATATAACGCTCCGTTACGAGGTATATTAAGGTAAAACTAAAATACGGCTTGGATGTCAAAATAAAGTGTTTTTAGTTTGTAGACGAGCACTTTTCATCGGAAACATCGCGCGATTTCGGCTTTTGAGAGCGATAGAGATAGAGGTAAATGTTAGCAAGAATACGAAAAAGAAACTTGATTTAATGATATATTTCACATCTTATCTTTGCTTTAAACTCATTGAAAGACAAGTTATTTGAACGTTACATATAATAAAAATCTTGTATACAGGCCGGGTGACAAAAGCATAGCGTGTTTCGCGCTACTCCAGGCTGCTAGAACTGCTAGCACTGTTAAAATTGAAATGTAGCGTAAAGAGATATGGCTTAATTCACATGAAAAGTCTGGTGTAATTGTTGTTAAGGTATATATTTTAAGTCTTATTCGACGTTTATAGGCAAAACAACGAGAAAAACATGATTGTAATCAATAAGTTACATATAATAAAAATATTGTTTGTAGTGGCCGGGTGACAATATCATAGCGCGTTTCAAACTGTCCTACGCTGCGAAATCTGCGTAACGAGATATGCCTTAGTTCAAATGAAATTATTTATGCAATTGTTGTAAAACTGTACATTCTGCTATCCTCATTCTGCTAGACTGCCAGGCTATGATGCTGCTAACTTCACGCGGCCTGTCTGTCAGACAGTTACGCTGCCAAGGCTGTCAGAGTGCTTATTTCACGCTGCCAGACTGCCACGCTGCCACGCTGCTAACATCACGCTGCCAGACTGCCAGACTGATAACTTCACGCTGCCAGGCTGCCAGACTGCTAACTTCACGAACATGCAAAATTGTTAAACTTCAAAAATAACAATAACTGACTGTTTATACACAATTTTGCATGTCCGTGAAGTTAATACAAGTTATAGGAAGTTATTTCACAATCAAAGTAAAATAAATGAGTTTAAACGATCAAAAACGTGGTCAGGAAAGCAAAGCTCGCACTATTCTGAGAAATGTTTAGGAGCGAGGTACAGCAGTCAAGTTGAAATGGAAAGAAAAGAGTCTGTTTGAATGGCGTTTAAGGAGAATTTCATTTTTATCTAAACCTTAAATATCATAAACATACTTTTCAGTAGTAAAAGTGAGTGTATGTTCAAAACATGGCTTTACAAACTGGTAATATGAAATGGTGCTCCAGGAAAACAAAATAAATGCTGACGTACAACAGATCTGGATCTACAGTGGTCTCAAATGCATTTCGGTGGGTTTCCGCAGAGCGTTTGAAGTTATATTTTGAATTTTGTTAGTGGTTAGAAAGTAATTGCTCAGAAAATGTGAGACAGTACCTTTTACCCTATTCACCTTACAGCAAATCTGCATCCGACCAATTCGAAGAAAACATTTCAAAAGCTTCCAGGCAAAATTAAAGAAATCCTCTTCAAATGCAAGTTTAATTAGTGATTAGATCTGAAAACATTTGGGACACACGGATAAATTGCTCATGTTTTCAAAAATTGTCTGCAGCAAATGCGCCAAAATGCAGGTAAATGTGTATGCTACTTGCAATATTTTAATTTATCCGTATCAGTCAGTATGCTATCCCGACATACCATGAATACCAAGAAGGGAATATGCATGTACTACCACCATGTTTAGCGAAACCTTGATATTACACGGCTACAGATCAGACGTTCTTTTTGTGTATGTTTGTAAGGTTTGACGCCATTTTTATCGTTATTTCAATTATAGCAATGTGAGAGTTCTCTTATTCAGGATCCCTATGTAAACTGATCAGTTCTAGGCCAGGAAACGTGGTTGCCTAAGGACACTTTACCGTAACCTGCGCGAAAATATCAAACTCGTATCACAAGTTCAAAATACTCATCTCTAACCACTCAGCCAATGCACTGGAACCCAGATATCCATTCATAAGGAGGATACTCTAAGTAACACGCCACTGAGTGGGTAAACCCTATCCACATATAACAAAGCTGTAGCAGATGCCATTGAACAGATCGTGGCAAAAACATGGAAATATCTTTCAACAAAAGGGGTCGTTTTTCTGGTAATTACCAACGTCCCTGTCGAATTTGAGAACATTGGGCTAAAATATTCTGCAGTTATCAATCGGATAAGTTTGTTTGTGTTCATGGTCACGGTGACCTTGACATTAAGACCTCAAAATCAACAAGGATCATCTATTGGTCATGTCCAACGTTCCTGTCAAATTCGTATACTGTAGGTGCAAACATTATCCATTATCAACCGGACAAGCTTTGGTCTACTGTAGGACAGACCGACAGGAGAAAACCAATTGTTTAATCCCTTTCTTCAAAAAGGGGGGGATTATTAAAAGTATCATTATTGTAAAGAGTGTAATATAAGGAGAAATTGTAAACATGATTTTTCCTATTGCCATTATGATTTCAAAAGTCGTCTGTTGCAGATTCGTCCCAAATGTGTCTGTATATGGTAAAGGTTAAAAAAAAGAACAGAGACAATTTATAATTTAAAAAGATTAACCCAATGTAATGTTCAGTTGAAACGTAACACATCGAAAAGACATCACAATAGCATACCCTAAACATACAAAGCATAAGTTGGACGACGACTCTTTTGATATCATAATGGCAATAGGAGAAATTGTCCATCATGTTTTAAATTTCCTCTTATATTAACACTCTTTACAATAATGATACTTTTACCCACCCCCCCCCCCCCCCCCCCCCCCCCCCCCCACCCCCCCCCATAATGGATAATGTTTGCACCTACAGAATACGAACTTGGCAGGGACGTTTTAACATGACCAATAGATGATCCTTGTTGATTTTGAGGTCTTAATGTCAAGGTCACCGTGACCTTGAACACAAACAAACTTATCCGATTGATAACTGCATACTATTTTAGCCCAATGTTCTCAAATTCGACAGGGACGTTGGTAATTACCAGAAAAACGACCCCTTTTGTTGAAAGATATTTCCATGTTTTTGCCACGATCTGTTCAATGGCATCTGCTACAGCTTGTTATATGCGGATGGGGTTTACCCACTCAGTGCGTGTTACTTAGAGTATCCTCCTTATGAATGGAAATCTGGGTTCCAGTGCATTGGCTGAGTGGTTAGAGATGAGTATTTTGAACTGGTGACACGAGTTTGATATTTTCGCACAGGTTACGGTAGAGTGTCCTTCACTCTGACGGATTATACAAGCCAAATTACTCCGCCCGGTTGGGTTTCTTATCTCAGAGGTACTGTTAGATTCACAGCATCAAATGACCATTACAAATAAGTTATGACCCATTCCATGGTCATTCTTCAATACCAGATGTTATCTGCTAAAATGAACTGATAGGCACTGCAGAAGGATTTTAACACTTGCTATTCAATCCATAGTTGATCAAAATAATTGTTTTATTGTAAATTATATATTATAATTTGTGAATTATGTGATCCAGAGTCTGA